>JACGWO010000013.1:1226093-1497617 GCA_034509735.1 Sesamum alatum
GCTTTTCCTTCTAATACTTGAAGCTCGAATAATTCCTGATCATATATACGCCGGTAGTGTCTGACATGGAGTGCCTGATCAAAGTGATTGTGAACTATGGCAGCATACTCGCCGGGGCGAGTTTGGGGAGGCAGCCCATAGTAATTTTGGTTCTCTAGAAATGTGATCCGGCTATATAGCTCAGCTTCGTTATTAGCCGCGATGCGACTCCCGTATCAATGTACTGTTCTCTAGAGACAAGATATGACTTTTTGGGGAGGGCGATCCTACTCATACCCGGCTTTGTTTTCTGTCCTGCCCCCGCGCCTGTAACATCCAAGGAGCGGGGATTACCGGCCGTTCTCTTGCCCGATCGAGCCAACCAGGAGGAGGAATGAATACCAGTCTTAGCGAACCTTTCATCGGGTCTATCGTAAGGAATTGATGTAGCAGTTAAAGAATTCAACTTGGCTTCAAGCCGGGCTAGGAACTTCGAACCTACTCCTTTACCCTGAACTCGTAGCTTTAAGATCGATCGGACTTGGCTTACTCCGCTTATTCCTTCTTTCGGTAAGGCGCACTTCAACCGGACGTACAACTCGTATGGGCAGCGTGCGGTAACTATCAGGGCTGGCTTTTCTGGGAATCCGTCTTCATCCTCATTCCCTTCCGCGGCGGTTACTAGGCCGTTAGTTAGTTCCTTCGTTGTATGCCGTGCCGATAGAATGAATCCGACCAAGGTCCTTCTTTAAGGTGCCATAAGCTGGTAATCAGTGAAAGAGCAAGAACTTTCAGGTGAAAGACCTGAACTCGAACTCAGTAGGAAGACGCACGACACTGAAGACTCCCACCGCAACGGAATATGCGAACTGTTGGGGAGCAGTTGGAAGCAGATAAAACCGAAAATTTCGTGAATCAAACGCTACGCACCTTAAGCGCTAGAAGGAAAGGGGTCCCTGGGGAATTTATGTAATAGAAAGTTCGGAAATAGTCTCTCTCAGCCCCTTTCTTGACTTTGACTCGGTCTTCCTTCTCTGAAGATCGAAGAACAGCATTAAAAAGCAGTAGTATAGAAAAATGTCGTGCTTTCATTGTTGCTGATATAGAGACAGTAATGGTTAATGATGTTCATGTTCCTTATGCTGCTGGTTTCTTATTGGTGAAGCCTGGTGATGATCTTACTTCCTCCAATTCTATGAAAGAGCTTTCCCCTAATCTCTACTACTCCCGTCAAGCAATAGACCTAAGACCCCTTTGCTGCAGGTAAAAGGTAAGGAAGAACCAAAGTAGTTAACCGAGTCGTGGCCGGCAATGCTTGGGCAAGAGAGTCAATCAGTCTTTAGTAGAGTGCCTTCTGATCCTTCGATTGAGGATAAAGAGTCCTTCGTTCCACGGGAGCTGGTTAGATGCGTGGGGCAGAGGGCTCGTAGTACCCCCTTTTCTTGATCGATCCTTTTCTTCGCTTCGGTAGTGAATCACCTACTCAAAAAAGGGGCAGGCCTGCACGCCTTATTTGAGACTACTAAGGCAGGCGGTGGACTCTTTCATGTTGGAAGGGGAGAAGGGGCCTAAGCACGGCAGATGCCGTCCACTTGAGTGAGAACTCCAAGCAGGAATTAAAACTGTAGATGTTTTATTGTTTATAATAATATACAAACGTACATCCGTAAGTAACTTAGTGCAACATTATATCAGATAAAATGACTGCATGCAAAAGAAAGAAATAAATATATATATATATAATATAAAAATAAAAATGATCATTCATATGTAATGACATATATATAGAACCTATTCCATCTGACTACTACTAAGGGTAAAAACCAATGGATAAATAGGTTAAACACAGATAAAATCCAAAGAAGAAACTGAATAAGTTGTGGAACAGTTGAGAGCCTTGTGAAAGGCCTCTGTTGCTGGGTCTTTCTCTACTGCTTTCTCCTTTCCTTGGTCCTTCCGTGGTTCTCAAATGGTCAGGTTTGAAGCATCGTCCCGCCCTAGTCATATTTCCTATCTCAGCACATTCTTCACCCTCTTTCTTCTCCACTTTCCATGCTATCGTCCTGCTTTCATATGTCCAAGACACCTTTGAAATCCCCCGCCAACCACCGAGAAAGATATTTCTTCGTTATAATAAGCCGCTGAGAAGAACTACTTCTTACCACTCAGATGGACTGAGAACAACGGATTACCACTTCACAGCCGCTGAGATAGGAAGGTTTGGCACTTACTTAGCCCTTGGTTAGGCGAGGGGGGAACTCTCAATACTCAGCAGCAGAGAAAGAGACGAGAACAATTCATGCTCTGGCTCATCGTGAGACCTTGATGGAGGGGAAGGCGGTGAAAGAAATGAACTATCCTCCAAAAGCCCAGGGGCAGTTAACAGATAAGCCTCATAAGCAACATAATGCTCGATCGTAAATCTGTGCACGAGCCTATGCAAACAGGGTTAAAAGCGGTAGATAGCCTGGTCTCGGTGAGCTCTCCGGAAGAAGTGTTGAATGATACCAGTCCATGAGAAGTTTATTAGGTGAATTTTTGATAATGAGTTGGTGGATCTTGGGTACTCTGGGAGCAAATTTACATGGAGTAGGGGATTTGAATCCCCTTTCAAGTGGGAAGCCTTCGTTAGTGTCTTCTAGCATCTAGAAACCTCTATTATAAGGTAAGGTTCATTCATTCAGTTTCACCTGGTCTCGACTCCCCCTTTGGCCTTCTTCTTATGATGCCAATATGATCTTAATGAGGTGCGGGGCTTTGCATCTGACATTCGTTGGGCTTCCTTCCAGCGGTGAAAACTAGATAGAACAGTCGCTAGCGACCCCGTCAACCCAAGCTTCAAATCTATATATCAATATACGCCTATTGACGCCTTTCCATGAGTGGTTGGCCTGTGTCTTACGACTTTTACCTTTGAGAACTTGGGTTGACGGGGTTCTCTTTCTTAGAAGTTTCGGCAACAACGCTGGTAGAAAGACTCACCATACCGTTGCGCTCGCCAAAGCGTGCCAGTCTCGATGTTAAGGCAATGAAATTGTTTCATTTATATGCGTTGATATCAGCACAAAGCATGTATGTACAAAGTCTTTATTTTATGGAGCCCCTTCAACTAAGGAGGTCATTCAAAGGAGCAGCCGAAAAAGCCCTTTATAGGGCAATGCCTCGGGTAGGACAACCAGAATCAAGAGAGAACCTTTCAATTTAGTAGTACAGAAACCTCTTACTCTTCATCTAGATGAGGGGGAGGTCAAGGGGATGGAATGCTCGATCTCAAGGAAAGGTTAGAGGTTCATTCTCACCGATAAGGAGAGAGTCAGTCAGCGGCTGGTGCCAACGCATAAGTACTCTTGATAGATCGTTGAATGAGAATGCTTGAATGGGAATCGTCTTAGCAACTGGCTATAGACATGAGTCAAAGCCGCCGAGAGAGGAGAGATCATTTTCATGAGAGAGGGAACTCGACTGATAAGGAGAGGAGCGATGTAATTGAGTCTAATTAGACCGACAAGGAGAAAGAGGGGCTTACTTGGTGGCAGGTTGCCACACCATCGATTCATTTATCGTTCCTGCCTGCCAACTAGGCAGTCAGTCACTGGCTTTGCTTTAGCTAGCTTTCCGCTACTGATACAGCAACGGACAGTTGACACAGATGCGAGAGGAGAGACAAGACCCCTTGCTTGGTAGGTCTTGCTTACGAATCCGCTATTCTAGCTCAAACCAGACTATCCACGAGAAAATAGAGCTCACGAAAAAGGCAGGCTTTCGTTCGACTAGTTTGTAGTTTGAACGTAGACGCACCTCTTCTCACGCATACGCTACGCCCCTTACGACTGCTCTTTTCCACTTATACTAGCCAAGGTTAGAACTATAAGGAAAAAAGCAATGGTATACGAAAACGATCTTTGCCATTGCTGCTTCTGCCTCTGCTTGTGAGCCTTTTGGGGGGCTAACGCTAATGAAATTCTCTTTTTTTCTGAACCTGGTGGGTCAGCTATGGATAGGAGCGAATGCAGTTGCAGTGGAAGTTTGAATTGCTAATGCCTCTCCTTCGGTGCTCCGTTCCTGCTTGCCAACTAGGCAATCAGTCACTCCCCTGGCTTTCCGGCTATTCCGCTTAAGGCAACTTCTTATAGTTTTCTTTCAATGCATTTTTTAGGAGCCTTTAGAAAGATAAAATCATAGGAAATAGTTGTTCTTAAAGGTAGCTGCCTTGAGGCTCTACCTTTAATCAAGCTTTTGACCGACCCTGGGGACTTAAAAGCCTCCGCAAGAGGAGGCGAGAGCTTATTCGAAGAAGAAGCTCGAAGCTGACATCTTAAGGGGACAAGGAGCTAACCGAGCCGACCATTCCTGAGTTTACCTAAGATGGCCCCGCCCGTTTCATGCTAACTAAACTCATGACGACCTCGATGAAACTATGAAATCCGCGAAGCTCGCTTGGCTACCTTAAGGAAGTGCTGCCCTTATTCCCGCCTTTCTTCGGACCTCGTTCTGAAGAAAAACACCCCTCTCGGCGCACGGAACACCCACCACCGAGCAACCCACACCTAAAACCGAAGGAAATGCCACCTCTTCCCAATTCCCTTTGTCGTGAGATCAGGGCTATTTTTCTTCATCTGACCCAGACTGAGGGATGAATTCCCAGCTGGAACCCCTTCAAGCCGCTGGACCGGGTCAGGCTCCCTTGCAATTACCTTAGCACTCTGTTTGGGCCATGCAGCTACATCCTTATTTCGGCCACCACCATTGGGCTCGAGCCCTATAGCCAGAACCTGCAGATTAATGGGGGATTGGCCCAAACACTTTAAAGACCCACTAACTTTGGCCCCCAGCCCTTTACCTGCACTCGTTTGGGCCACTTCCAGATTAGGCCCACTCAGACGAGCCTCAAATGCACTGGACCCTGAAGCATCCCAACAGCCCACCTCCCTCCCCTTCCCAGGCAACCCATGATCCTCCCTCCCCCCTGTTAGAATAGGTGACCAGAAAGCCAATAGGTTTGGCGATTTGTAACCTATTATACAACTCGATGTAATTGTATATTATTATGTGATGAATAAAGTGAGTGTTCGTCACTATTGGTACCTACTTTGTTGTGCTCACTTTACATTTGTTAAAACGGTTTTTAACTTATATCGCAACAAAGCCCACAGACCATGGATAACAACTCGTGCAGTTGGGCCACGCATTGGATGGTGGTCATGAAACCAACTGATTAAGAGTTGGGTCTGAAACGTTCCAAGTCGAGGACCTCGAGACAGGGCATCGAGAGTCCTATTGAGACTTGCATCAAGAGTCGTGTTCATTGGATGAGTGCCGTGTTTCATCGGCGACAGGCGTGGGATGCCTACACGGTCTTGATGGGTTGGTCGACTGGGGTCGAGCCGACTGGACTGACTCGCGGGGATCATCATATGGAAGCCTTGGAGGCTTGGTCGGTATGATTGGATTCCCCGGTTCCGATAGTACGGGAGTAATCCTCAGACTTGAGGAATCATGGCAGTCACGTGCACAGGACGGCTGTATCTTGGATCTGGCGAGAGGTGATCATTCTGTAAGATGATCATTATAAGCCTTGTCCAGTGCAGTCGGAATGTGTAGCGAGGACGGTGGATTCCAAGAAGAGGATCCGTCCCCTGTCAGTATGTGACAGAGGTATCTCCTATACACTCGGAGACACGTTCATGCTGTTTGAAGCTGTGGCCACAGTGGTTGGTCGAACAGGGAATGGTTTCCTGTGTCGACGCAATGAAGCATACGTGGTCTCGAGTATTAAGCATAGATGCCTAGTCAAGGATGGGAACCGACGCCCAATTCCATACCCTAGACTAAGGCCGGGAGACGGTAGACGGAAGGATCGTACCCGTACGGAATCGGCGCCTAAATGTTCACGCCAATTCACCTAGTCTCTAGTGCCATGGACCGTTGCTAGACGGCCACCCATGGTAACGGGCCCTTGTGGGACACGGGCCCAAGTCTAGCTGAGGGTGAACCTAAAGGGTCACACACAAATCACCGAGGAGGTTGAGAGATCAACTTGGAGTCAATCTCGAAGGATAAAATAAGTAATTGGATTACTTAAGGGAAAGTCCATTGGATGGACGGGCCGATATTGTATCGGGCTTTCATTTAATCGGTAAATTGGATTTTCGATTAAATATGGAAAGTTGAGATGTTGAGACGTTGGATCTTTTAATTGGATTAAAAGATCAACGGGAATAATTTAAGTGGACATTAAATTGGATTTAATATTGGGATCGTCGTAATTGGATTACGATAAAACCCGGTCCGTTAAATTATACCCGAGAGGAGAAATAATTCCTAATTTGGAATAGGAAGAAGTTGGACTTCTTCCCTTAATTAAATATGGCCGACATGCTCCCTTGGAGGAAGCAAAATCAGCCATGTTTCATGCTAGGTGGTATGTTGACTTGTCTCTTTTGGAAAGAGACAAATCAACTCCAATCAAGCTCTTCCCTTTTGGTATGATTTGATCATACCATAAATTTTGGTAGGCTTGATTGAAGAATTGATGGTGATTGATTGGAATGAATCTAGACATCCTTGGATGAACCTAGACACATTCCAATAATCACATTAATTATGTATATATATTAGAATATACAACACCTAGCATAAGTGATTCATTATTCATCTTTTTCTAGGAAAAAGAGAAGACAAAAATCCTCTCCTTTCTCTCAAAATTTCGTGCTCCCTCCCTCTCTTACACTTGTGTTCTTCACTTGATTTTGAATCAAGAAGAAGAACAAAGTAAGTTTAAGAGAACACTAATTCATAGTGTTCTTCTCTTAAACCGATTCCTTCCTAAACCCGTTCTTTTCTAGCAAGAAGAACGTGTGTTTCTTCCGGTGTGGTGTGGATCACCTTTGGAGAATCCATACGTTTGGATTTCGTGAGCATTCCGGAGAAGGAACAACGCTAGTAGCCGGGAGCATACGCTAAACAATCAAAGGTAACGGTTTATTACGCTTTGATTGATTTCATTTGTATATCTATGCCCTATGTGTTTAAATATATGTTTTAATATTTACACATCCTACATCGAACGCCCGGTTGAGCACCCAAGGGTACACCCCTTGGGATTTGCGTATTTTGAATTTGATTTAAATTTACGCACTTTCTCGCCTTTCTCGCTTCCGCTCGCGCTCCCGGGCGGATCCGCTTGTCCTTCAAGTGGTATCAGAGCCCGGTTCGATGTAAGGGGCATAGATCTATGTGTTTGGCATGATCTACTTGCTTTTAAACGGCTTTATTGGCATGTTAGATTACATAAATATATGAATAATATGATGATTCAATTGTTTGGATTTAATGGACTTTTGGCATGCTTAATTTTGTCAGATTGGATCTAAAATTGCATGCTTATTTTCAGAAATATATTAATTTTATTGTGCTGAAACAGTTTTGAAAAACAAAAAAAAAAAAATTTGGTCGGGCCGGCAGTGGCCGCGCGCAGGCGGGCGCCTGCGCGCGCTGTGCGCAGCCGGCCGCTGCTGGCCGAGGGCCAGCGCGCGCGCTGCCCTGTGCGCGCGGGCGGCCGGCCAGCACAACGGCTGGGCCGTTTTGTGCCGTTTTTCGACTTTTTCCGGAAAATTCGATTTTCTGTATTTTCTGCACAATATTCTGAAAATATGTTAATTTTGCATTTTTGATTTTGGAATAATTGGATTATTCCTTGGATTAAATTTGCTTAATTAATTTGTGATTAATACATGCATTGGATGCATTGTTTAAAATGTCCATTAAATTTAAAATTTGAATTTTGCATATTATTTGTATATTTATGCTTTTGTGATGTTGGACATCACTTGGATATTTGGAATATCCATTGGTTATTTATGCATGATTATTTGGAATAATTATGTTATGTGAGTTGATGGAATCAACATGGGATGATCACAAAGCCCTAGACCTTGTGTATGGATGAATGAATGTTTATTTATTTTCTGTTGGGTGGGGCCTGCGTGCCTCTTGTTCTTGGGACTATCATCTCCCGTATTTTCAGCCTCATGATGTTCAGGCTTGTTTTCTTTATTACCGATGTATTACTTTCAGTTGTAATGAGAGTAGATAGGAGTGGTGAGGTTTCAATTTTAACAAGCAATTGGAGTCGGAGACCCCAAGGAGGAGCATCAAGGCGTGAAACAAGAGCACTACAAGGCCCATTGGAATGACAATGGGTATATTACTATTGTAATAATTTAGGACCACCCTAGACAGACCATAGACTCACTGCGGGCTCAGTGGGTCGCATAGGTTGGGCTTGTGATCATCCTAACAGGGGTATGTTATGTTTTCTGCATGCGGCGTATTTATTTATCGCTTTAAATATTGGATATTTATGCATGCTAAAACACAATAATGTGATGAGGTCTCGGTCACACACAAACTCTCATTTGGTTGGACCAAATTAAATATTAGGCCCATAACGGACTTGGATCAAAATGGTATTTTGGTCTGTCCGAGCCTTCCATCCACAGCAATGTGGTGAGAAGCTACCACTACCCAAGTGTGGTCTCACGAGTCGTGGCACACTTGGACTAAGGGAAAGCTGCACTATTGTTGTGAACAAAAAGACTGCGCTCGCTGTTTCCCTGTCTCACGAGTCGTGGGGGGCGACAGTTTGAGGCATGATTTGGTTGATGGGTCGGGCCTAACACTGAGTAACATGGTTCGCTTGGAGTCCTCGGAACCATGCGAATAGGTGAGGCAAAATATCTTGGGAATCTCATTGGATGAGAATGATATTGGATATCTCCCACGAGGTCTTCTTCATGTGAATCGTAAAAGCGGGGCATGGAGATTACGCTTGTGGATCCCAAGCCCACTAGGAAATGGTTTCCCGAAACTCCGCTTGAGAGTGGCGGACTTTCGTATAAATAGTGGGAGGGTTAAAGACTAAAAGACCAAGTCTTCAACTTGAACAATAATATTACCATCATCTGCTAATTTCTGCTTTACATTTTCATTAATGTAGATATGTCTAAAAACCCGTTAACCATGATTCTTGAGACTAACAAATTCAACGGAACGAACTACTCGGACTGGCTGAGAAACCTGAGGATTGTCCTCGGTTTCGAGAACCAAGGCTACGTCTTGGACGAGCCGCCACCGAGCAACTTACCGAAGGGGTCCACGCCTGAAGAACGTTTGACGTTCGAGAAATGGCATGAGGACAACCGGAAAGTACGCAGTATCATACTGGCTTCAATGTCTAACGACATCCAGAAGCAGTATGAGAGGCTGGACAACGTCTCCGCCATAATGCTCCGCATGAACGAGGTTTATGCGGTTCCGGATAGGCATATTAGATATGCCGCCACAAAAGCATTCTTTGGCACCAAGCTCGCTGAAGGAGCGTCTGTACAGAGTCATGGGGTCAAGATGCTCTCCCTAGTGGAGAAACTCGAGGACCTTAAAGCTGGGCTTAACAATGACACGTACATTGACGTGATCCTCCAGTCGCTCCCTCCATCCTATGACCCGTTTGTTGTAAACTACAACATGAACGGACTTGAGAAGTCTATTCATGAGTTGATCAACATGCTGGTCCAATACGAGGCAACGACCCACAAGTCGGCGCCGGCGGTATTGATAGGAGAGGCTTCGACCTCCAAGGTGAATGGCAAGAGGGCCGGACGCTGGAAGAGGAAGAAGGGCAAAGGGAAGACGGTTGCGGCCCCTGCTCACGCTCCGGGCGTCCCTGTTGCTCCGGTTGGACCGAGCAAAGGGAAAGGAAAGGCCCGTGGTTCTCAGCGGTCCAAGGCAAATGATGTCTGCATGCATTGCCAAGGGAAAGGGCATTGGAAGAGGGAGTGCCCACAACTCCTCTCCAACCCAGGTGTGTTTGTGGTTGAAGTTAATATGATTACTAATTCTGCTTCATGGGTATTGGATACCGGGTGTGGTGCTCACATCTGCAATGATTTGCAGGCACTGCAAAGAAGCAGAAGGCTAACCAAGGATGAGATGATCCTAAGGCTAGGCGATGGCAAGGCCGTTGCTGCGGAGGCCGTAGGATCACTAGAGTTAGCCATTAGTAGTCATGTTAGGATTGTACTGAACGACTGTTTCTATGTACCTAGCATGATTAAAAACATTGTTTCCATCCCGGTCCTTGATAAGGAGGGATATGAATTTACCATCAATAAAAACGGTTTTTTCATTATCAAAGATGGTATTTCTCATTTGCTTGGTACATTGGTCAACGGTCTGTACATACTTCAACAGTCTAATTGGATTATGACTGCAGAACACAAATGAAAACGTGATGATCATAATAACGCACAGATATGGCATGCGAGGTTAGGTCATATCTCTAAAGATAGGATAAGAAGGTTGGTGGACTCAAAGAGTCTAGAAATAGACGATTTGGACAACCTACCGACCTGCGAATCCTGTCTAAAGGGAAAGATGACCAAGAAACCCTTTGTTGGACAAAGTACGCTGGCCAGTGGTCTGTTGGATTTGATCCATACAGATGTCTGTGGTCCACTAAGTACTCAGGCTAGAGGTGGGTACTCGTACTTCATAACCTTTACCGATGATCACTCACGGTATGGTTATGTTTACCTGATGAGGTACAAGTCTGAAGCCTTTGGAAGGTTTAAGGAATACAGACTTGAAGTAGAGAACCAAACCGGTCGAAAGATCAAAGCCCTTCGGTCGGACCGAGGTGGAGAGTATTTGAGTGGTGAGTTTACTGATTATCTAAAAGAGAATGGGATTCTCTCTCAGTGGACCCCTCCTGGAACACCGCAACTTAACGGTGTGTCTGAAAGGAGGAATCGGACCTTGTTGGACATGGTCCGATCCATGATGAGTTTTACCGAACTACCCCTTTCCTTCTGGGGATACGCTCTTGAGACGGCGGCCAAAGTTTTGAACTTGGCGCCATCTAAAAGGGTATCCCAGACGCCATATGAGATATGGCATGGCAAGCCTGCCTCCTACAAATACTTGAAAGTGTGGGGTTGCCCCGCATATGTCAAGAGATTAGTGGGAGATAAACTGGACTCGAGGTCTAGTTTATGCAGGTTTATCGGCTATCCGAACGAAACTGCGGGGTATTATTTCTATGATCCCTCCGAGCAAAAGGTTTTTGTCTCGCGAAACGCAGTGTTCTTGGAAAAAGGTTTTCCATCGGATAGTCGACGCGATGAGGTACTCCTTGAGGAATCAAGTGAGGTACCCCATGAGGCGGCAGTGACATCTGAGCCAGTGGTTCCCACTGATATTGTTCCAGTCCTCCGTAGGTCGGCCAGAGTATCCCATGCACCTGATAGGTATGGATTTCTGGGCCTGACCGGTCAGTTGGATAATGATCCAAAGACGTACGGAGAAGCGATGTCGGACATCGATTCGGACAAGTGGCTTGAGGCCATGAAATCCGAGATGAACTCGATGGGTACAAACAAGGTTTGGACCCTAGCAGATCCACCAAAAGGGGTTAAACCCGAAGCTGGAACATACGTTTGGATGAAGTCATACGGGGATATGATTTCATCAAGAACGAGTCCGATCCTTGTGTATACAAGAAGATCAGTGGGAGCTCAGTTGCGTTTTTGGTGCTTTACGTGGATGACATCTTGCTCATTGGGAATGATGCTAAGATGTTGGGTACCACTAAAGCTTGGTTGTCAACGCAATTCTCCATGAAGGATATGGGCGAGGCATCCTACATCCTTGGCATCAAGATCTACAGGGATAGATCTAAAAGGATGTTAGGAATGGCCTAGTCCTCGTACATTGAGAAAGTCTTGAAGAGATTCAAGATGGAGAACTCAAAACGAGGATTCCTTCCAATGAGGCATGGAATTAAGTTATCCAAGAAGCAGTCTCCTAAGACTGATGAGGAGCTTAAACGGATGTTGGACATCCCCTATGCTTCAGCCGTAGGCAGCATACAGTATGTTGTTCAATGCACTAGACCTGATGTGGCTTTCGCTTTGAGCGTAACAAGTCGATATCAGTCGTGTGCCGGGGAGGCACACTGGAGTGCAGTCAAGACTATCTTGAAGTACCTGAAAAGGACTAAGGACATGTTCTTGATCTACGGCAGTGGAGAGTTGATACTGGAAGGCTATAGCGACGCTAGCTTCCAGTCGGATGACGATGATGCCAAGTCTCAGTCTGGTTATGTATTCAAACTTAATGGTGGCGTGGTTGCTTGGAAGAGTTCCAAGCAGGCTACCACGGCGGACTCCACCACAGAGTCTGAATACATAGCAGCTTCGGAAGCTGCTAAGGAGTGGTTTGGTTGATGAGCTACATCCAAAGGTTGGATGTAGTACCTAGCATTGCTAAGCCTGTAATTATCTTTCATGATAACAACGGGGCGATAGCGCTAGCAAAGGAACCGAGATCTCATCACGATCCAAGCATATTCTTAGACGCTACCATCTACTTAGAGAGATGGATAGCAGGAGTGACGTTCGGTTGGACCGAGTCAGCTCCGCAGAAAACATAGCGGATCCACTTGCTAAGCCCATGTCGCAAGTTGCCCATACTCACCATCTGAATAAGAGGTTCGAGGTCAATGGGTGATTGGCTTTAGGTCAAGTGGGAGATTGTTAGAATAGGTGACCAGAAAGCCAATAGGTTTGGCGATTTGTAACCTATTATACAACTCGATGTAATTGTAATATTATTATGTGATGAATAAAGTGAGTGTTCGTCACTATTGGTACCTACTTTGTTGTGCTCACTTTACATTTGTTAAAACGGTTTTTAACTTATATCGCAACAAAGCCCACAGACCATGGATAACAACTCGTGCAGTTGGGCCACGCATTGGATGGTGGTCATGAAACCAACTGATTAAGAGTTGGGTCTGAAACGTTCCAAGTCGAGGACCTCGAGACAGGGCATCGAGAGTCCTATTGAGACTTGCATCAAGAGTCGTGTTCATTGGATGAGTGCCGTGTTTCATCGGCGACAGGCGTGGGACGCCTACACGGTCTTGATGGGTTGGTCGACTGGGGTCGAGCCGACTGGACTGACTCGCGGGGATCATCATATGGAAGCCTTGGAGGCTTGGTCGGTATGATTGGATTCCCCGGTTCCGATAGTACGGGAGTAATCCTCAGACTTGAGGAATCATGGCAGTCACGTGCACAGGACGGTTGTATCTTGGATCTGGCGAGAGGTGATCATTCTGTAAGATGATCATTATAAGCCTTGTCCAGTGCAGTCGGAATGTGTAGCGAGGACGGTGGATTCCAAGAAGAGGATCCGTCCCCTGTCAGTATGTGACAGAGGTATCTCCTATACACTCGGAGACACGTTCATGCTGTTTGAAGCTGTGGCCACAGTGGTTGGTCGAACAGGGAATGGTTTCCTGTGTCGACGCAATGAAGCATACGTGGTCTCGAGTATTAAGCATAGATGCCTAGTCAAGGATGGGAACCGACGCCCAATTCCATACCCTAGACTAAGGCCGGGAGACGGTAGACGGAAGGATCGTACCCGTACGGAATCGGCGCCTAAATGTTCACGCCAATTCACCTAGTCTCTAGTGCCATGGACCGTTGCTAGACGGCCACCCATGGTAACGGGCCCTTGTGGGACACGGGCCCAAGTCTAGCTGAGGGTGAACCTAAAGGGTCACACACAAATCACCGAGGAGGTTGAGAGATCAACTTGGAGTCAATCTCGAAGGATAAAATAAGTAATTGGATTACTTAAGGGAAAGTCCATTGGATGGACGGGCCGATATTGTATCGGGCTTTCATTTAATCGGTAAATTGGATTTTCGATTAAATATGGAAAGTTGAGATGTTGAGACGTTGGATCTTTTAATTGGATTAAAAGATCAACGGGAATAATTTAAGTGGACATTAAATTGGATTTAATATTGGGATCGTCGTAATTGGATTACGATAAAACCCGGTCCGTTAAATTATACCCGAGAGGAGAAATAATTCCTAATTTGGAATAGGAAGAAGTTGGACTTCTTCCCTTAATTAAATATGGCCGACATGCTCCCTTGGAGGAAGCAAAATCAGCCATGTTTCATGCTAGGTGGTATGTTGACTTGTCTCTTTTGGAAAGAGACAAATCAACTCCAATCAAGCTCTTCCCTTTTGGTATGATTTGATCATACCATAAATTTTGGTAGGCTTGATTGAAGAATTGATGGTGATTGATTGGAATGAATCTAGACATCCTTGGATGAACCTAGACACATTCCAATAATCACATTAATTATGTATATATATTAGAATATACAACACCTAGCATAAGTGATTCATTATTCATCTTTTTCTAGGAAAAAGAGAAGACAAAAATCCTCTCCTTTCTCTCAAAATTTCGTGCTCCCTCCCTCTCTTACACTTGTGTTCTTCACTTGATTTTGAATCAAGAAGAAGAACAAAGTAAGTTTAAGAGAACACTAATTCATAGTGTTCTTCTCTTAAACCGATTCCTTCCTAAACCCGTTCTTTTCTAGCAAGAAGAACGTGTGTTTCTTCCGGTGTGGTGTGGATCACCTATGGAGAATCCATACGTTTGGATTTCGTGAGCATTCCGGAGAAGGAACAACGCTAGTAGCCGGGAGCATACGCTAAACAATCAAAAGGTAACGGTTTATTACGCTTTGATTGATTTCATTTGTATATCTATGCCCTATGTGTTTAAATATATGTTTTAATATTTACACATCCTACATCGAACGCCCGGTTGAGCACCCAAGGGTACACCCCTTGGGATTTGCGTATTTTGAATTTGATTTAAATTTACGCACTTTCTCGCCTTTCTCGCTTCCGCTCGCGCTCCCGGGCGGATCCGCTTGTCCTTCACCCCCCCCCCACGTTCTCCACCCTCTTCCCTCCCCCCGTCTCCGGCCAACCTCCACTCCAGAAGACCACCATCCACCGTCGCGTCACTCCGACCACCCACCCTCCTATAGTCAAAGATCGTAGCCCCCCGCCGTCCCTCACCGCCCCCACTGCCCAAGAAAGATCGCCCCACTCATGATAACACCCCCCCAACCACCCACTCGAACCCCTATCCCTGAAATGAACCCACCGCCCTCGATTCCCTCAGCCAGGCTCCATACCGCACAGCACCCCCACCCCCCAACCCCCCCCCCTGCCATCTAGATTGCTCACACAGTCCCTCATAATGTGGCCCAGAACCCCACACACATAACAGAAATTCGGCAGTCGATCGTATGTAAATGTAACTAGAAACTCCTCACCACTCAGAGACCGCATTTTCAGCCCCCGTTTCAATGGCAATCTGACGTCCAAGTTAACACGAATACGCATCCGAGAGCCCCATGCAAACTGAGAACAGTTTTGATCAGAATCAATGAATCTCCCTAGTCGATTGCCAATGGCTTCGGCCACGACCCGTGTCATCAAACGTAGCTGTAGCCCATGCACAAATACGTAGAAAGGGCACCAGTTCAAATCGACCAATAAAGGATCATCCATTGAAGTCAGTCGATTAAGGATAATAAGGTTCTTATCAAACGTCCACGAACAACCATTCAAAGCACGCTCCCTGTCCCCATGATGATTGAAAACTAGCAAGAAACAATGATCCCCCAATAATTGAACTGCCATACCTCTGACTGGCCTGATAAGATTCTGCAACATAAGGTGTAACACATCCAACCGAAACGACGGGGCGTCAGTAACCTCCCAACCAGCAAGAAACCCTCACCAACATCCCCCCCTCCACTCCTCGTCAGGAAAAAAAAGACCCCCTTCCTCCTCCTCCATTAGCCCCAACCTACCTAGACGTTCCACACCCAACTCCATCGGATCCATGTCAACAAGGTGCTAACAAACCAACAGTCATGCCTCCCCACCGGGTAAGAACCGTGCCTGCTTCGCCACCACTCTGATACAGGCCGAGCCCTGCAAGAAGAAAACCATAGAACACAAGCACACAACAATGAACAGAAAGAAAAAGAGCATGTAATCAACAGAACACAAACCAAAAGGAGACGACAGCACGCCCCAAAGACAAGATGTAAGGACAATTACAGACCAGTAGAAACACGAACACAGTGCAGCACAACTAGTAAAACCAATAACAAAGAAGAACTGCCTACTCTCCAAAAGCAGTTTAACACTACCCAATCAAAGCCTCACCGAAACACTCATAAATCAAAACGCTCCCCTCATGCGAGATACAACAAACTTCTCATACAAGATACCAATCTTCTCGAAGTCATTTAAACGTTCCACCTTCAAAGTTGTGATTAGTCGACCTAATTTGAAATACGCATGTATTTTAGTGTAGTGAAATTGATTAAATTCCTACATACCGACAATAAGCCTAATACATCGTGTATGAAACCCCACTCTCCATCATAAACTAACAGAAAGTGAGTCACTCGTCAAAATATTAGACAACTAAACAATAATTAATTTTAATTTTATTAATAAATAAAAAATTATGTATTACTTGAATTGAATGCTATCCTATGGACACACATATCGGTTGGATGTGTCAAAAATCAATTACATGGTTTTATTTACTTATTGTTGTTCATTATTATAAAATTAGGGCATAAAATTTAGAATGCAAAGTAAACATCAACATAACAATAAAAATATACTTTTACATGTGCAGTAAATAATTTATTTACATAAGCAAAATATCATAAAAGAGAATAATTTCAGAAGTTTACTTGAAATTAAATAAAGTTGATAAAATTCTAGAAATTAAATGGAGAGGAGGAGTGATGTAAAAGAAAAAAAAGTATTGTAATAAAAATATAACGAGGTAAGAAAGGTACTTACAATGAACATAAAATACACAATAATATATATATATATATAAACTTTTAGGAAGAGAATTAAGTGAGTTAGCTTAAGTTCAAGACAAAATTGTTGATTAAAAAGCAAATACCAACAAGATTAGTTGTTATATATATAACTTATATTAGATAGTGATTAATTATTGGAAAAATTAATTAGCATATTTGCACAATTTTTTAAATCCGAGATCGTATAAAGTTAGAGAACTAATGCTCAATTGGTTATTTTAATTAAGAATTGATTAATTAGCTTAATCAAAGAATTTATTAATCAACTTAATTATGTAATGAATATATATTTACAAAATTGTATCTGATTACATGAGTCTTTCGTTAAATCCACGTGGGTCGGGATTAGAGATGTGGTTGCATCACAGAATGGATTCTATTTTTTCAACTTTCATAGCACGGCAGCCATGGAAGAGGTTATCGAGGGAGGACCATGGCTATTCCAAGGACAACCGATAGTCCTCCAACGATGGACACCGGGTATGAGCTTATCCCGTAAAACTCACAGAAATATACCGATTTGGGTTCGATTGCGTAATCTCCCGGTTGAATACTGGACGGAGGAGGGCCTTAGTGTGGTGGCAAGTGGGGTGGGTCGACCTTTATATACGGACGCCATTACTCGGAATTGTACTAGAGTGGACTATGAACGTGTTTGTGTTATGGCGGATTTTCAATCTCACCTGCCGAATTATGTCATTTTATTAATGCCTAATGTAGAGGGTGGTGTGATGGGCACATGTAAGATCGATATCGAGTATGAATGGTTACCTAAGAAATGTTCTTTATGCCAACAGTGGGGACATGGACGTGATCATTGTGTGATGAAGGCTAAAGAAAATCCATAGCCAAACCGGTTAGAATTTATGTGCCAAAAGGATCTTCTGTGGTCCCTTCGACGAGCACTCAAGACGGTGAAAAGGTTTTTGAGGAGGATAAAAGGTCTTTCACTTCCAAGTCTGGGAATACTTCGGTTGTCGAGAAAGGAAAGGAACTTGTGGTTTACAATGCTTTCGCCGCGTTACAAGATGAGGTGGATGATGTTGAATGTGATACCCAGGGCCCTAACACAAGCAACCCTCGACGGTGCCTTTCATGATTTCGCTCGCATCGTGGAATTTTCGGGGTCTCAATAAGAGAGACCATCAATGTGCGGTGGGTTTTCTTGAAACTAGAGTCTCGGAGACTAATTCTATTAATGTACAGAATTCTATCTGAGCAGATTGGAATGGTTTATGGATTACCGGTCAAGACCTGGCAAACCGTATTTGGGTGGGATGGAATGATGGGGATGTTCAGGTTACAGTACTTGATATGAGTGAACAAATGGTTCATTGCAAAGTTGAGGTACGGGCTAATCTCAGTTATTATTATATCACATTTGTATATGGTTGTAATGATTTAATAGCGTGACATCCGTTGTGGGAGGCATTAATCTCAATGGCACCGCCATTAGAGGATCATTGTTGGGGTGTTTTAGGTGATTTTAATGCCGTCCTGGATGCAAGTGAAGTGAGCAAGACGGCATCAATTCAAGCGGGAGTTATGGAGGAATTTGGCTACTGTCTTGTGACTGCACGGCTTACTACACTTCCTTCACAAGGCTCACAATTTTCACGGCACAATTGTAGTGTGGGAGCTCGAAGCCATGGCGTAGAATAGACCGAATGGTAGTTAATGAGTGTTAGCTATCTTCTTGGCCAGACTGCTACTACATATGCTCGATGCCACGCACATCGAACCATTGCCCAATTATTCTTCAAACGGGCCAAGTGGTTGTGAGGCATAAAGGATTATTTCGCTTTGATAAATTTTTGGAGAAGGAAGAGGACTTTCTGCTACTGTAGTAGATGTTTGGAAGCATGAGTTTGTCGACACTCCGATGTATTCTATCACAAGGAAATTAAGTCTTTTAAAGGGGATCTTTAGAGATAAACGTAAGCGAAAGGGTGACTTGGCCAATAATGTACATGAAGCTAAGGAATCACTTCAAGAGATCCAACTTCTGGCACAGGGATTCCCCCACAGTCCGCTGATTTTGGAGCTAGAATATTTATGTCGGGTGGTCTATTCGAAGGCCATATTTCAAGAACAATCTGTGCTAAAGCAGAGAGCCAAAATGACCTGGCTTAAAGATGGTGATCAAAACTCCTAGGTATTCTTCCAAAAAATGGTTGTGCGAAAGTACCAACAGCGGATCTACCGACTTCAATCTGATGCAGGAGTGGTGCTACATGATCCTGATTTGATTGCACAAGAGGTGGTCATGTATTATGAAAGGTTACTAGGAAGGGAGCACTTGGGGCCCTCGGTGCAATTGGATGATCTTTCTTTGTATCTCACGGGGCGTCTTTCCTTGGACGATGCCTTACATATGGTTCGTGAGGTCTCTCTTTTAGAGATCAAGGCGGCAGTTTTCTCTATTGATGATGAACGTGCCCCGGGACCTGATGGTTTCTCCGCTTGTTTCTTCAAGCAGGCTTGGCCAATAATTGGGGAGGAGGTTTGTCGAGCGATCTCGGATTTCTTTCGGAAGGGTAAATTGCTCAAGCAGCTCAATACGACTATTATCACACTTATTCTGAAAGTTCATCTCCCTAATTCGGTGAGTCAATTCGCCCTATCTCGTGCTACAATGTACTTTATAAAGTGATTACGAAGATTTTGGTTAATCGAATGAAGGACTATTTAGCATCTCTTGTACATCCCTCACAAAACGCCTTCATTCCCGGTAGAAAGATAGCGGATAACATTATGATTGCCCAAGAGCTCATGTTCGGTTATAATAGAGCTAATCTGCCGCCGAGATGTGCTTTAAAGATTGACCTATGAAAGGCTTATGACTCGGTGAGATGGGATTTCTTGACTGAAATTTTGAAATGTTTTGGATTTCACCAGACGTTTATTTCTTGGATTACCGAATGTATCACTATGCCGACATACTCAATCATTATTAATGGTAGCCCTCATGGTTTCTTTAAAAGGCGCACGGGGAATCCGATAGGGAGACCCTATTTCCCCGTATTTATTCATATTGGTCATGGAGGGTTTACATGCGATTATTCATCGACGAATTGCAAATTCTCCCCATTTTCAATATCATTGGCATTGCAAAGAACTCCTGTTGTTTCAGTTGAGCTTTGCAAATGATTTACTCCTTTTCTCAAAAGGAGACCCTGGCTTGGTAGGAGTTTTGAAGGAGGGATTGGAGGAGTTCGCGGGGATGGCTGGTCTTGTCGTTAACTTGGATAAGAGTCAATTATTTGTTTCGAAAGCTGTGGGACCCGAAGCAGACTTATTGTCTACTGTGGCGGGTATTTCTCGGAGCAATCTTCCAATTCGATATCTTGGGGTCCCTCTTATTCATTCCAGGTTGAGAATTTCGGATTGTCGTACTCTATTGGAGAAAGTTGATCAAAAGATTAGCGCTTGGGGGGCAGCCTCGTTATCGTTTGCAGGGAGGGTGCAACTCATTAAATCTGTGCTTACGGCGTTATGCCAACATTGGGCGTCTGTTTTCATCTTATCAAAAGGTGCCATTCGAGAGATTGAAAAGAAAATCCGTAGGTTTCTTTGGCAAGAAAATGGGCGATCAGGTGTTGTCAAGGTCGCTTGGCATCAGTTTACCAAAGAATCGGCATCTGGAGGACTTGGCATCCGCAGTCTGCAGCAACTCAATATCGCTCTAATGGGTAAGCTACTTTGGGCATTGGCTACTCGATCGAAGGAATCTTTGTGGGTGAGATGGATTTACCATTTTTGAATTCGTGAGGCTACTATCTGGACCGTTAATCACCAAGCAGGAGCGTGGGGTTAGAAAAAGCTGTTGAAGCAGAGGGATTTATTACTGCCAGGATTTGATTATGTTGTTGGATCAGGTAATTCGCACCGGCTTTGGCTTGACCCATGGCACCCCCAAGGCGTGCTCATCCATATTTTTCCTAGAGGACCAAGAGTCACTAGCATACCCACTGATGCACTACTTGAGGTCATTATCCAACAAGGGGAATGGAAATGGCCGGATCACCCAAGGATATACCAGCTTAATGCTATTGCCGCTGAACTACCATTGATCCGAGGCGGTGAGGATTGAATTTTATGGAAATCTGCAACAGGGAACTATTACACTAAAGAGGGAATGCGTCTGATAGCCGGACGAGAAGAGAAGGTGTTCTGGGTTGGTCTTCTTAAGGGCAGTCTCAAGATACCAAGACATAGCTTCACCCTTTGGCTTGCTATCCAATTCAACCTAAGCACGATGGATAAGGAATGGTTAGCTCACCTGGACCAATGCTGTGTTTTATGTGATCATCAAAAGAAGGAAACATATTCCCATTTGTTCTTCCAGTGCATCTATGCCGGGAGATTTCTTCGAACTATCCACAGCCAGATTTATTTCCCGTGGCCATTCAGGGAGTGGACTCGAGCGATCCCATGGGCATCCAAGCGTTGGAGAAGTCGACATGTGGTGAAGTATTCTTATCATTGCTTACTTGCTGCTAGTGTCTACCATTTATGGAGTGAACAAAATCATCGAAGATTCACTAATCAATGTCAAGAACCGGAAGCCCTAGCTATAATTGTGTTGGAACAAATACGGGCGAGAATTCTTAGTATGAATTTTTGTGATTCTTTGCAGCGTAGGGCTCTCTATAGATTGTGGCACATTGCCTGGAACACATAGATTGTTGTAACTCTTTTGTTGTACTATTATTTCTTTTTTATGAAATTTACCTTAAACCAAAGGTTACAAAATTAAAGGAGCCAAAATTAGTATTAGGTATCTTCAAAGCAACCAACATTAATGGTGTGTAGCAGAGTTCAAGGTGATTTGACTATCACCTTGAATTTTGAAATATATACATTACGGTTTATGCAGAAAAAAGAAATCATTTTCAAAGCTTTTAGAAGTTGACGGTTTAATTGAGTCCATACTTGTGATTTGAGTTTAAAAAGACATATCATGTATTATTTTAGCTAAGAGTGCATATTATTTTTATGACACTTGAGAAAGAAATATTACTTGTTGATACTCAATTGAAAAATATAAATTAAACCAAAGTTCAAATGACAAAGATGAGGATATTTTGTAGTCATATTTTTTTTAGGTGTTGTTCGGTTAAACATAATACAAAAATAGGTCTTTCTAATCAAATTGTAAATTTATATTATTTTATTCAATAGAATACAAATTGAACGATTTTGGAGATTTATTTATTTTGTTGTAATGTTATGAAAACTTGTTACTCCAGGGTTGTAATGGATCTGCCTTCTTTCATAAGTGGATGGGATTTTTTTATAGGCAATACTGGACTTTCCCTCGACCTAGATCATCTATATCTTTCTTGATTTGCAAAAGATCCTCGAATATTTGTTGTCAGGATTTACCCCTGATTTTATACGAGGAGTACACCTCGTATGGCGGAAAATTCCAGTGGTGCCAAGAGAGAGGTAGCGAGTCCGGCGTGGATCTTTTAGATCCCTGTCTTCCTTGGGACGTGTGGATCTCGTATCCCTACTACCATGATTTGTAGGAATACCTTATCTACGAGGGGACCCGTATAAAGTTCGAGGTGACCTACAAGGGGTCCGTATAAAATTTGAGGTGACTTCCCCCTCGTATCTAAGATTCTTTAGGGGGCCAACTCCTCATATCGGTCAGCTTTATTCTAAAGGAAATCCTATAAACTGACCACCCCTTGTATAGTGCTTTTCCACGTTCGCCCATATCACAAGTCCCCTAGTTTTATTTCCCATAGCATTGCTACTTGGGGGATAAAAGTATCAGTCTTTGTTTGGGGCCACTCCTCGTATCTTTTTGCCTTCGTATGGCGATCTGTCCAGTCTTTCAGTCAATTGGTGGGAGAGAAACTCTTCTTTTCAAATTTCAAAAACTTTCATTTTTGGCGGTCATGGGGTAATCATACGTCTCTTTTTTTCATGTTTTTTTTATCTCTCCTCATTTATTACTCCTCTGAATCACCGTTCACCTTTTTGCCATGGCTCGTGCACGTGGCACGCGCGTAGGTGGTCACCTTCCCTCCTTTCCCTTTTTCAGTCGACGCGTGCCCCTTTTTACCACATGCCCCTTCATTTCCTCTCCATCCTCTTTCTTACTTGATCTCTCCCCCCTTTTTGAGTTCCTCCACTATTACTCTCGCTTCTCCTTACTTTCGAGGATTTTATTTTCCCAATCATCGCTTTTCGCATCGGCGTCTTCTGCTATTTTTGAGCGCAGAGGTATTTCATCTTCTCTCCTCCTTTTTGTTTCATTTAGATAGGTCTTTGATCGGTAGGTACATGGCCCGTGTAGCTTGTGGAAGATGACTATACTACTTCTGACTGGACTTCCTCCGACGTCTCGTCTCCCTCTCCTCCTCCGACCAACCGACTCTTGCCTTAGAAGATAAGGGGAAAGATGCCTCGCTGAACTAGGGCTTCTTCTTCCCGTGAACTTTCGTCCCCTAGCCCTAATGAAATCTCCCTTCTGCCTTTGTTGTTATATCTGAGATTTTGCCAAAAATGTTCTCGTGCCCATTGAATACCAGCGGGCAAAAAATCCTCCTCCCAATTGCCTGACTGTGTACGCCGCTCAGTGTGTCTCTGGCCTGTGCTTTCCCCTTCACCCTTTTCCGGTATATCTGCTTACAGTTTTGGTATTCCCCCTAGTCAGTTAAACCCCAACTCTTCATATAGAGCCCTCCGTAGAAAACTTCTTAGGTGTTTTTGCTCCTAGGCTTACGCCTGGGGAATGCTTCTTTCATTTTATCCCTCGTCCTGGGCTTTTCTTCATACACGAAGAACCTTCTTCATATGGTGCTTGGAAATCCCATTTATTCTTCATTCAGAAAGCTGATTGGGAGGTGTCTGTTTCCTAGAAGTCATCCCTGAACGAACTTCCATCCATTGACTTACAACTAGTGAAGGAGGGGGTTACGAGCGCCGATCTTCTCAACCATGGTTGAAAAGCGAAGGCCCTAATAGAAGAAGATTTACTGATAGTGGTGGGGCTCCATCATGTCAAAGATACTTACTCCAGCCCTGAGAGCCATTATTCTCGCATTCCTATGTATCCTTCTATTTTCCTTGGTGTGTCTTCATTTATTTTGATCTGCGACCCTAATGTTTTTTCGTAGAGGTCATGATGAATCGGGCGGCCATTCGTAAGTTCCTCCTAGAGAATATCCCCTCGAACCCGCTGTCTTCTTCGAGTATGAAGTCTGCCTCTGCCACCCCTTCGGACATTCAATCAAGTGGCCAAGGTCGTTCTCCTTCGGTGACACCTTCAAACTTGCTTCCTAGTTTGACATCTCCCAGCCCTCTTCCTACTCAACTCGCAGATGCGTCCTTGGAGCCTCCCATGATTGAAGTAGAAACTTCTCCAGAGATCGACCCTTCTCAGGCACCCATTTCTCCTTCACATACTTCTCCACAGGATCCTAGCCTTAATTCTCAGAAAAGGCCTCGTATCAAGAATCTATCCCCTAATGTGGCGGCTTCTGAAGGCGGTCCTGCTCCGTCCTCTGCTTTTCCTGCTCCTGTGATGACTCCGCAGTTCAATCTGAAGGCTGCCGTATCGAACATGTTGAAGGCAGTGCATCATGCGGCTGTCAACTCTTTAGCCAGTCGTCCTGTAGAGGGCCTCAGACAACTGCTTCTTTCCCATACTGCCATGGTAAGTGTTTTTCATCCTTCATTTCGAACATCTTACACGTATCTTACCCAATTTTTATTTACCTTTTTTCCTTTGTGCAGACCCCTGCTATCACTGTGGCCCTTGTTGAGAGATACGAGAAGATGCGGAGAGATTACGAGGGCATATCTCTTCAGCTTAAGGACATTTGCTCTCAGGATGAAACTTTAGAAAATAAGTTTTCGGATGAGGAAGCGAAGCATCATGAAGAGCTTCATATGTTGAAGGGTCAACTGGAAGACAAGGATCGAGTGCTGACGATGCAATCTATTAAGATTGAATCTCTGAAAACTATGAGCTTCCAGTCGTATACGAGGGGCCGAGAAAAGGGTCTGGCCGAGGGTCAAGCTTCTGCGGTTGCGGCCTATAAGGCATTCCCAGAATACGCCTAGGAGGTGTTCATGCAAGGTACTTCATTTTATGCGGATGGGTTCACTGTTTGTGCTGAGCAATTTAAGAACTAAGGTAACCTTCCTCCCGATTTTGACTATAATTTTCTAGACATGAGGCAGATGGTTTTGGGAGGGTCGAAGGTGCTGGTGCATCTGCTCCCTCAGAGAGACAGTAGTTTTGTTGGGGCTTTTTTTGTATGACGCTTGTTTGTAAGGCTTTTTGGCCTCCTTTTGAAGGGTTGTTTTCCCTGTTTCAATGTATGTTTCAGTCTTTTATATAAATGCTTTTATCTCATTTTCTTCTCTTTAGGCTTTTTTATTCTTCCACTAAAAGTACTCTCACGAGGCAAACCATCTTCCACTTTAGTCGTCCTCTTCTGGGAGAAAATAGATGGTAACCACTTTAAATAATTTTCCTTCTGATGAGAATAGACGGCCTTAGGTAACTC
Organism: Sesamum alatum; assembly: GCA_034509735.1. Lineage (NCBI taxonomy): Eukaryota > Viridiplantae > Streptophyta > Magnoliopsida > Lamiales > Pedaliaceae > Sesamum > Sesamum alatum. The sequence goes on from JACGWO010000013.1 coordinate 1,251,411, forward strand.
TTCGCGACAAACTGTTTTTTGTCATATGTTGAGTAATCCTTTTGGCGAAAGTAAGGGATATTTTCTTGGCCTACTTCGAGGCGATGTTCTTTTTCTGATAAAAATCCGAGGTAATAGTGAGACGCGGCAAAATGGTCCTTCAGTGAAATTTCGAGGCGATAGCCTTCAAATAGATACGAGACATTAGTCTTACGGCCAAATACGGGGCAAATAGCCCGTATGGCGAAATTCAAGGAGATAGCCTTCTGGCGAAATACGGGGCAAACAGCCCGTATGGCGAAATTTGAGGTGATAGCCTTCTGGCGGAATACGGGGCAAATAGCCCGTATGGCAAAATTCGATGTGATAACCTTCGGGGAAAATAGCCCTTTAGCAAAATTTCGAGGTGATTGCGTTTTTGAATAAATACGGGGCAAATAGCCCATATGGCGAAATTCGAGGTGATAGGCTTCTAGCGAAATACAGGGCAGATATCCCTTTGGCGAAATTTCGTGGTGATTGCCGTTTTGAATAAATATGGGAAAAATAGCCCGTATGGCGAAATTCGAGGTGACAGCCTTCTTGCAAAATACGGGGCAAATAGCAATTTGGCGAAATTTCGAGGTGATTGCCTTTTTGAATAAATACGGGGCAAATAGCCCGTATGGCAAAATTCGAGGTGATAACCTTCAGTTCGAAATGATAGCATTTGTAGGAAGATGGAATTTATTTCGAATATTATGAGGAGAGTCTTTTAAAATTAATTAGCCTAACCTTTTTCAACAATTGAACCTTTTCAGGTTGTCGATGCTCCATGTGCGGGGTATGGCTTCTCCCTTCATGTTTACGAGCTCGTAAGTTCCTTCCCTCAGGATTTTTCATATCTAATATGGTCCTTCCCATTTAGGGTCCAGCTTTCTCGTTGGTCTTTGGACATTGACCCTTCTGAGCACCAAATCTCCTATTTGGAGGACTCTTTCCTTCACGCAGGCGTTGTAGCGACGTGTTATCCTTCGTCAGTAGTTCTCCAATTTTATTCGTGCTACCTCTCGCCTTTCTTCAATCACGTCGAGTTCATATCATCTTTTTTCTTTGTTATCCATCTTGTCGTATTTGAGTATTCGAGCTGACGCCTCCATTATTCCTGTAGGGATGACTGCCTCGGATTCGTAAGTTAGTACGAATGGGGTTTCCCCCATACTACTGCGTGATGTCGTACGATACGCCCAGAGCACCCCCGGGATTTCGTCTATCCATCCTCCTTTGGCTCACCCTAATTTTCGCTTTAGATTCTAAAGTAGAATTTGGTTGGTAACCTCTGTTTGTCCATTGGCCTTCTGGTTTCCTACGGAGGTAAATACTTGTTGGATCCCCTTGTATTTACACCATTGCCGGAACTTTTTCCCCTGGAATTGGGTGTCGTTCTCCATAGTAATCCTTCAGGGTATTCCAAACCTACAGATCAAATTTTTCCACACAAATTTGGTGACCTCTTTCTGAAATACGAGCAAGGGGCTCTGCTTCTACCCACTTTGTGAAGTTATCTACTGCTACAATAAAAGATCTCCTTTGTCCTTGCGCAGGTGGAAAGCCGCCCACCATATCTATTCTCCAGTGGTCAAAAGGGCATTCGATTGTATTTTGCTCGATTTTTACCCCTAGAACATGCATGATATCTCCGTGTAGCTGGCAATTTTCGCGTTTTCTTACCAAATGCGTAGCGTCCCTTTGTGGGGTGGGCCAAAAGTATCCGTTCCTCATGATTTTTGCGGCTAGACTACGGCCTCCCACGTGGTTCCCACAGCTCCTCTCATGTATTTCCTTCATCACACGTAGAGCAGCCTCTGGATTCAAGCATCGTAAGGCCGGCATGGTGAGGGATTTCTTAAAGAGGCACCCTCCCTCCATGAAGATTATGCCGACTCTTTTTTTGATTGACTGGGCTTTTTCTATGTCATCGAGCAGTTTTCCATTCTCGAGGTATTTCCTAACATCGTCCATCCACGAGGTAAGCTCCACCTCGAAGACTTGTCCCCTTATTCGCGTTCTTCTTTCATGCTAAATTTTTGGTAAGGTGATTTTAGTTGCTCCTATTTCTTCGGCCCCATTTCCCATTCGAGCCAAGGCATCTGCCTTTGTATTTTGCAATCGAGGGACTTGGGTGAGCTCCCAATCCTCAAAACGTGATATTTTCTGATGCAATATTTGCAGGAGCTTAATCATTTTGTCATCCCTAGCTTCGAACCCCCCACGGACTTGCTCGACCACAAGTTGCGAGTCGCTATAGATCTTGATTTTCTTAGCGCCTACTTCTTCAGCCATTTTCAAGCCGATTGGGAGAGCCTTGTGTTAGAACAAGTGTCCAGAAAGTCAATGTGGTTGGTTGTTCTGAGAACCATTTCGTCAATCTTTGAACGAAAATAATATTATGTTGATGAATGTAGTAAGGATTCATCACTGGCAACGATGAGTTTATTGTGCTTACTTCTAGCATTGAACATCATTTCGATATCACAACAAACCCCCACAGACCAGACATATGAATCCAAGAAGTTGGACTGCGCATGGTTGGCGGTCATGGAACCAAATTCTGTAGATAGGTCTGAAACACTACAAGTCGAGGACCTCGAGATTGGGTATCGAGAATCCTATAGACTTGCACTAAGGATTACATTCATTAGATGAGTATCGTGTTTTATTGATGACAGACGTTGGACGTTTATACAATATTAGTGGGTCAGTTAACAAGGGTAGTGTCGGCTGACTGAGGTGACTCGCGGATCTCATCATATGGAAGCCGCACGGACTTGATCGGTATGACTTGTATTCTCGGTTCTGATAGTACGGGATTAGTCCTCGGACTTTAGAAATCACGACAGTCGCTTACATACGAAGGTTGTATTTTGAATTTGGCAAGCGGTGATTGTATCATAAGACATGGCCATCATAAGCCTTGTTCACTACAGTCGGAGTACGTAGAGAGGACGGTGGATTCCAAGATAGGATCTATCCCCTGTCAAAGATTATGACAACAAAATCTCCTATGCGCTCTGAGATGTTTTAGACTCTCAAAGTCCATGGCCATAGCACTTGATTGAATGGGAAAGGATTTTCTATGTCAATCATAGAGTTAAACCTATCTCGAATTTGAAGCATAGATGCCTAAGTCAAGGATGGGAACCGACATCCTATTCCATGTTGTAGACTAAGGCTGGGAGATAAGCGGCTATAGGACCGTACCTGTATGTAACTTGGAGCCTAAATGTTCACGTCACATATTCACCTAGTCTCTAGTGTCATGGACCGTTGCTAGACGGCCACCCATGATGACTGACTACTTTGGTTATGAGATAACAAGAAGTAGGTCCAAGTCTAGCTGAGGGTGAACCTAAAGAGTCACACCCACTTCACCGGATGTGAAAGGAGTTAATTTGGAATTAATTTCGGGAGAAGGTTTAATTTAATAGAATTAAATTATACTTCTTGGAGAATTAAGTATTCATGGATTAATTGGATTAATCGGACTTGAATTCATAAATTGGATTTATGGATTTAATAAGCATGGGCTCTCCTTTTAATTAGATTAAAAGGGTGAATTAATTAGTGGACTTGGAATATTGAATAGGATTTAATACAGAGTGCATTAGACATTTGGACTATTTAATTTAGAATTAAATAGGTACATTCCATGAAGCCCATCAAAAAAGGATGGACGAGATTTGATCTAGAGATTGATGAGATGAAGGGCCATGATTAAGTTTGACTTAATCAAAGCTTAGGTTGACTAGGTCAAAATCCTAGTCAAAGTGTGCCTTTTTAGAAGAGGTTGAGTAAGAATAGAAAACTATGTTTTCTATAAATACTCAAAAAAAAAAAACACACACACACACACACACTAATCTCAACACATTATTCCATCTCCCCTCTCTCTCAATCTCGTCCATCTTCATCACTTTTCTCCAATTTTTCCTTTGTTCTTCTTGATTCATTCACGACAGAACATAAGAAACGTCGATAACGTTAATCAATAGCGTTGTATCCATGTCTCTTCTCCCCTAAACAACTTCTTGCTAGCACGAGAGTTCATTACTATCCGGTGAAGCATGTGGACGATTTAGAGGGTCTCTACATTGAGATCTTGGTGGCAAAATGGGGAACAATGCGTGTAGCCGAACGAAGATGACTACGAGGGTAACATTTTCTCTTTACATTTCTAGTTCTCCAAAATTCTATGGCCTCCATGTTGTGTCTTTCTTGAACATGAGATACACCAAACGCCCAAGAGAATCAAGGGCACACCCCTTGATCCGTTATGTATGTTTGATGTATGCTTTAAATTCTATTTATTTTACGCTTCATGTTTTTTTATTTCGCACCTCCCGCGCTTCCGCCGTGCCTCTCCCTGGCCGATCCACACATTACAACTCGTACTCTGCCTCATTATTATACAGGGTATCCGTAAATCTGATAGCGAAACACATTTCCTCCCCCTCCGGGTTTGAGGACGACTCCTCCTCCCGCCCCTTTTACCGCGGAGGATCCATCTGTGTGCATGGTCCAGGTTCCCTCGAGGGTCTGGGCTTCCCCCGTCGTTTCCACGAGGAAGTCAGCCAGTGCTTGGGCTTTTATCACTGTTCGCGACTGGTGTTTCAGGTCGAATTCATTAAGTTCATACGACCACTTAGTCATTCGTCCCCCCATGCCTTTCACGAGGGTCTGTTTGAGCGGCTGGCTGGTGCACAGTAATGGAGTGGGATAGAAAATAAGGTTGTAGCTTCTGTGCCATGTACACGATGGCTAACACAAATTTCTCCATGGGCTCGTACCTCGCTTTAGCTCCTTATAACACGTGGCTGACGTAATACACGGGTAGGTGGTTTCCGTCCTTATCTTGTACGAGCACGGAACTTACCGCTTCCTGTGATTGGGCTATATAGACATATAGGTGCTCTCCTTCGTACAGCGTGGCTAGTAGGGGAGGAGTTGTTAGATAGGTCTTGAGCCTTTGAAAAGCCTCCTTGCAGTCGTCATTCCATTTAAAATTTCTTACGATCCGAAGTACTTTGAAGAAGGGTAACCCTTTATCAGCCGAGCGGGAAATGAACCGATTCAATGCCGCTACTCTACCCGCCAATTGTTGTACTTCTTTGATTGTTCGTGGTTCCCGCATATCCTGGATGGCTCTTATTTTGTCTGGATTTTCTTCTGTTCCTCGTTGGGTTACTAAGTATCCCAGGAATTCCCTCCTTCCACTCCGAATATGCATTTCTCAGGGTTCAACTTCATTCTGTATTCTCTTAGTCACACAAAGCATTCTTGTAAATCATCAAGGTGTTGGTGTCTTGTTCGGCTTTTTATTAGCAAGTCATCTACGTGGACTTCCATGTTTCTCCCGATTTGATTGGCGAATATCCTGTTTACCAACCGTTGGTACGTAGCTCCGGCATTTTTTAATCCGAAAGGCATGACGTTATAGCAAAACAATCCCTGTTCTGTGATGAAACTAGTCTTTTCTTGATCGTCTACCGCCAATTTTTATCTGATTATACCGTGGTAGGCGTCTATCATGCTGAGTCTTTCATATTCGGCCGTAAAATCCACCAGCTGATCAATTCGTGGCAAGGGATACGAGTCTTTGGGGCATGCTTTGTTCAAGTCGGTGAAGTCCACACACATCCTCCATTTTCCATCTTTTTTGGGGACTAACACCATATTGGCTAACCATTCTACGAAGGTTACTTATCGAATATGACCCATATTCAACAGTCGTTGAACCTCATTGTTGATGGCTCGATTCCTCTCTAGTCTGAAGTTCCTCTTTTTCTGTTTAACAGGACGGCAATCATTCCGCACATGTAGCCGATGCTCAATGACGCTCGCATTGATACCCGGAGATTTGTCTTTTCCCCACTAAAATATGTCCTCATTACTTCGTAGGAACTGTCGCAACTCCTCTAGTTCTGCCTGGGTGAGTTGAGTCCCCATCCTACTAGCCTGCTTGCATCCTCGAGGTCTAAGCGGATGTTTTCCACTTCGTTGGCAGGTTGTATTTTTTCTGCATCGACATCCTTGTCTACCCCTACGCTGGACAACTGCTTTATAGCTTCATTTCTGCATTCCTGAGCTCGTGATCTCCCTTATCTCTCCAAATCCCATTGGCGTGGGAAATTTCATCTTGAAGCACGAGGTGGATATGACTACTTCCATCATATTCAGAGTAGGTCGCCCCAGGATTACGTTGTAGCTGGTTTGGGGGGAGTCTACCACCAGAAATTTCGTGATGGGGGTGCGCTTTATGGGCTCTTCTCCCAAAGTTAGCGGCAAGAATATTTCGCTGATCGTTCGTATGGTGCTTCCTTCAAATCCCATTAGCGTAATTGATTGTGGCGTGATTTGTTCTGCCACATCCATTTTCTTCAGAGCCCCTAAAAATAGGATGTCCACTAAACTTCTGTTGTCTATGAGTATCCTTCTGACCTCTACGTTAGATATCACCATGCTAACGATCAGAGCGTCTTCGTGGGGAAATCTTATACCGTTTCGATCCTCTTGAGTGAATGTTAGAGGGAATGTTTTTCTATTGTTGCCCTCCTCAGTGGAGATTTTCATGACAGGACTACTCCTCATTTCTCGTAAATGCTGCTTTCTCGCTGCCCGCGACCCCCCCCCCCCCCCGCGTGCGCCCCCCTCGATAAAATTTATGATTCTTTGTGCGGGATCGGTTGCGCGCGGTTGGGCGACGTCTGGGGAACCCTCAGGTTTAACCCTGCTCCTGCTTTAGGTTTCTACATAATTCGCTTGGTGATGCGATCTCCTGGGGTGCTTCCCTCTGATTAGTTTTTCTATTTCTTCTTTCAAGTGGTAACATTCTTCGGTCACGTGCCCTTATGTGCGATGGAAGTTACAATACTTGGTCTCTACCTGAAAGGCCCCGGTGCGGATTCATCCTCCTCCGGGCTTCGCTTCCTCCAAGGGATCCTCATAGTGGAATACATGGGACGATAGTACCGCCGTTCGATGTTACTGTGTCTCCGCTCATCCTTTTTCTTCTCTCGCCTCGATTGGTGCAAATCTTTCAATTTTCGAGATTCCTCAATGATAATGAACTTTTCGGCCCCAGCCAAAGCTCTTCTTGGTTGCTCGCTGGTTCTCCAACAAGTGAGCCGGATAAGCCCCCATTCCGCAATCCTTGAGCAATAATACTGGATAGTAATTCTTAATTCACGTCCGGGGTGTCCAACATCTCATTGGTGAACCTTCTCATGTAGTCTCTTAAAGACTCCCCTTCTCCTTGGATAACCGTCAGCAGGTGCCCCGGGGTTTTCGGATACCTTTTATTGCCAGCGAAGTGGTGTGTGAAGCTTTGAGATAATTGCTCGAACTTCGAAATAGATCCTGGGGGAAGTTGTGCGAACCACGTTTGGGCCCTCCCTACCAAAGTGGTTCGAAACATTTTGCACAAGAACGCGTCACTTGGATTAATTAAGTCCATTACTACCATGAACTGATCTATGTGATCTCGTGGATCTCCTTTCTCTCCTCCATAACAAGCGATTTAGGGGCTGTGCATTCCCGCAGGCATCTGTTCCTCTTGGATGCCTTTTGAGAACGGGCTTCCTCGCTTGATTCCACTCTTGGGATTTATTTGTGCTTTCAATTCTGCCAGTTGTGTCGTAAGGCATCTAAATCCCGATTTTCAAAATGGCGTACCTCATTCAGATTCTGATTGCCTACGGATATGCGGCTACTCCCCAACCAAACCTTGACTCGCCACCTTGTCCTCCTGGGGCATTCGCCTAGCTTGATTACCTCTACATCTCCTTTCTAGTCATATGGCCGCCTCCACTCCCTTGGCAGCGGCTTCTTCCATGATTCATCCAAGATCCTCCATTTTGACGTACCTTAGTTGTGTTGGAGTTTGCAAGGTTTCCTCCTAGCCTTCTTCTTTATGCTCTCCCTCGGGCGCTCTCTGAGCGTTGTTGTCTCTAAACTCCTTGGAGCCCATCACCATTTGTCTCCTCACTATTACTTCCGTTAGAGTTCCCACAGACGGCGCCAATTTGATGTTGTGAGAACTTGCTACTCTAGGGTTGTAATGGATCTGCCTTTTTTTCACAAGTGGATGGGGTTTTTATAGGCAATACCGGACTTTCCCTCAACCTAGATCGTCTGTATCTTTCTTGATTTGAAAAGATCCTCAAATATTTATTGTTGGGATTTGCCCCTGATTTTATACGAGGACTACACATCGTATGGCGGAAAATTCCAGTGGTGCCAAGAGAGAGGTAGCAAGTCTGGCGCGGATCATTCGGATCCCTATCTTTCTTGGGACGCCTGGATCCTGTATCCCTGCCACCATGATTTGTAGGAATACCTTATCTACAAGGGGGGCCGTATAAAGTTCGAGATGACCTACAAGGGATCCGTATAAAATTCGAGGTGACTTCCCCCTCGTATCCGGGATTCTTTACGGGACCAACTCCTCGTATCAGTCAGCTTCATTCGAAAGGATATCCTATACACTGACCACCCCTCGTATGGGGTTTTTCTCCTTTCGCCCATATCATATTGCAAATATGCATTGTATAAGCTAACAATATTTGGTACAATGAAGTATCTTCAAAACGTAGTTTATAAGTTGTGAAATATTTTTATTTTAAGTTACTTAAATTATAAAAAAGAATATTTGATGTAATTTGAAAGAAATTGTAAATATTTAAAAATAAAAAGTAACTTATAATAAAAATAATTAAAAATTTAATATAAATGGAGGAACTAAAAAAGTAAGAAAATAATGATGAGAGAAAATAATTAATGAAAATTTATTGTAATTAATAATTTATATTTATAGAAATAAATGAATGTGACAAATTAGATTAAAATTAACCTGTCCACCTCATCATCCACATAGAAAAGAGATGTACACATATGGTGGTATTCATTTTAAATATTATAATATGGGGTTTAATATAATTTACCCCCTGTGATATTGCAAATGAGCAAATTATCCTCCTATGAAGAAAAAAAAATAGCAATTTACCCCCATGTGTTTTTCAAAATAAAGCAATTTACCTCCCTTTATAGATCAAACAAATAAAATTTGCAAGTATTTAAAAGAAAGAATACTAACATAGATCAAACAAACCACAAAATAGGCTAATTTTTTTAGCTATATCAAAAGGCTATAAAATTAAACTTAAAAATACTCTAACATTCTAACAATATTCTGGTAAAATATGAGATCCAAATGACAACTACAAAGAATATGAAAACTAACTAACGTCTGTTGCAAAATGAAAAAAATTAAAAAAATATATTTAAGAAATAGTTGAAATAATGAAATTTCGGGCTGAATAATGATCCCTCATGATGAAACTTGAGAGGTTAGATTAAAGGTGAAAAAACGATCACATGCATAGAAAGATTGTTCCATATTTTGGATAATTTTGGCTGTTAAATTGGTCAAATTACACTTTTAGTCCCATAAGATATGGGGTTCAACATTTTTAGTCATTTACTTTACAAAATTTTTAAAATGATCCCAAATTTAGGAAAACTCGATGCATTTAGTTCTTAATTTTACCGAATTTTCAAAATGGTCCCAAAATTGAAAAAATTCAATTTATCCCATGTCAAAATTTCTGTAAAAAACACATACTGCAAGGACACATCCAATGCATGTGTCCATCAATTGTTTGAGCAGTCAAGCTAACAGATATGCGCATTGCACGTGTCCTTACCGTCTATTTTTGTGACGAAAACTTTGACATAGGAGTAAATGTGTCAAGTTTTTCCAATTTTGAGACCATATTTTGGAAATCTCGTAAAGTAGATGACTAAATATGTTGAGTTTTTCTAATTTTTGGACCATTTTAAAAATTTTAACAAAGCAGAAGACCAAAAGTGTTGAACTCCCCTATCCTATGGAACTAAAAATGTAAGTTTGTTATTTAAGTTCCACTGCCAAACCACGCACTTCAAGCATTATGCTTTTCAATTTATATCAATCCAAACACTTTCAAAATGCATCTCCTTCTTATTCTATATTAACTTCCATGTAGTTCTAAACTATTTTCTAGCAGGGGAAGTGTCCCTTGTCTTGTGAGAAAATAATTTGATTTTAACTTAGAAATTTGAGGCGTGCGCTAGAATTATTTCAAACATAATTTTATAGTTCTATATAACATTAAAATTTATAAAACATGAGATTTTATTTTAAAATAAGCTGTTATTATTGTGAGGAAAAAAAAACAACAAAGTTCATAAGCTCAAGTATAATAACATTTCTGTAATTTACATGATTAAAATTATAAAAGCGCTATTATATTCTTAAAAAAATAAGTTATATACTTTATATTTTTTAAAGTGTTATTATTTTATTTTTTAAGCTTAATACTTTAAGACATTTTTAATTTTTTTATAAAAACTTGTGAGTGCAATCAAACACCACCTTTATGAAGCTGACTAAATGTCAGCTTGAAGTACCTAAAGGCTCTATAAATACCAGAGTTCTTGAAGCATTTTATGCCTCACTTCTCTCTCTCTCTCTCTCTCTCTCTCTCTCTCTCTCTCTCAACCACATCAAAGCCATGCTACCAAATATTCTCCTTCGGCCATTTCGAAGTGAAAAATCAAGGTTATAATTTCTTTAACTTTAATTTATTTTAATGTTTTTGTTGATATATATATATATATGAAAAAATGTAACCAACCCCATGTAATATTGTAAATGGGCCAATTACTCCCTTATAAAAAATAAAATAATAATTTACTTTCTTGTATTTTTTAAAAGGAATCAATTTACCTCCCCGTATTTTTTATAATGTAGCAATTTACCTCCCTAAATAGGGGGGTAAATTTTAGGGAGGTAAATTGCTCCATTCCAAAGAACACAGGGAGGTAAATTGTTATTCTTTTTATCGGGGATAATTTGCTCATTTGCAATATCACATGGAGGTAAATTGCATTAAATCATATATATATATATATATATATGAGTTAAGTTTGTGTTTTCATTTTCAATTTTCAATTTTTAAATCAGTAATTAAAGTGAAAATATATTTATTTATGCGTTATCTCATTGAAAAAATATTAGTTTGACAACATAATTCAATAAAATATATTCTCAATAACTAATCCAAATATATTCATAAAAAAAAAAGACGCTAATAATAAATGAGTGGTGATTCGTCGCTTCACTTAAAAAATAAAAAATAGAAAAATGAGTGGTGATATTATATATTATAAAAAATAATGTTGGATGCATTTGCAGGGCGAAGCGAAGCAGCAGCAAAAGGAATGATGAAGAAATGGAGGAAGAAAGGCAGCATCAACATGTGTACGCAGTGCCATTTCACACAGATCCACTCCCCAAACACTACAACTTCTCTCTAAGATCCCACAACACCACTGCTCATACTCATAGGTCAGCTCCAATTTTACTGTTGAATGCTATTTATATATAGAAAAGATAAAACGTACTAAATTATTATAAGGGATAGTTAAACCCCTTCATTGAGATTTTGTATAATTACACGTAATGTAGGTAGATTGTGGTTTGAAAAATATATCTAGATAATAACCTTGATATTTGGTTCTGTCTAATAAATAGGTCCATCTGTTAGTCAAAAATCACAGAATTTGCTGATATTCCTCGCTAATTGATTTATTAATGACTTGTTGTGGGCAAAATAAATCTTTTACAATCAAGATACCATTATAACGGTGAATTAATACCTCCTTACATGCATTAACATGGGAAGATATAAGGGTAATTCGGTCATAAAATGATTTGTTTGGATACAATAAGTCAGTAATAAGTAAATTGATGGTAAACATTGACTTTCATTTATTTATTTATTTTGCTAATATCAATAAATTTAGTGAATTTTGACTAACGTAGAGACCTACTTGTTAGGTAGAAGCAAACCTCAGGGGTATTAGATATAATTTTTCAAAACCATAAAAAATTTACGTATAATTACACCAAACATTAGGAGATGGAGTGTAATTATCCCCTATTATAATGATTCTCTGATTTCTTCGATACTGGCATAAGCTAAATCTTAATTCTAATAAATTTTAATCCTCATTGTGTAGCATTTTTACATTCACTGAATACAAGAAATTTAATTTTTCCACCCTCCTGAAACCGAGATGCTCGTAAATTTTTATGGTAAATCACATTTACGCTCCTCGAGATTAAGTATAATTATATAAATAATTTTTTCCTTTTGTAAAATTATAAATACTTCCTTTGTTGTAATTTTAATTTACATCAACACTGTCTCATAATTAAAAGGGTTAATTACACTCATCTCCCCTGCTACTATGGGAATATAGAAATTCCCCCCTCTTATTATAAAAATTACAAATTGCCCCTTCTAGCTAACATGTGTTATTCATTTAATAATAGGTACTTAAATGACCATTTTGCCCTCATTTATAAAACTGAAAATAATTCAATAAAATTAAGAATAGAAATATTTTTTTATTTTCTTCATTTGAAATGAAAAGAAGGAAAAAAGTTTTCTTCAAATAATTTAAAACTATATGTATGTCTTCATTTTTTTAGGAATTGTAACGTATAGAACTTTAAGAAAATACACTAAAATTGACTTGTTTAAATTTTAATTCGGCATAGTAAAATTGGCTAAAATAATGAAATTTTCCTCAATATTTTTAACATTTGAGTAATATAAACTCTATTTTATTACTTGCTATAAACTAATATAATTTCAACAAAATTTGCAAGCTTTGATGATTGTTAGGAGTAGAAATTAATGTCACAACCTACACATATACAATATTTGATTAAAAAAAAGATGTTATAAAATAATTTACTAAAAGTTACGAGTATACACCCTTATTAACATTAAATATAACAAATTATCCCTTAAGAGTATTTAAGTCATGAAAAATAGAGTTATTCAGGTTGAGGGTATTATAGGAAGTTTAGACCCATTTTTTTTATGACATCAACGAAATACGTTAGATTGACTAACGGAAGGGGCAATTTGTAAGGTGGATATATTTGGAAGGAAAATTTATGTAATTTTCATACTAAGAGGGGGGAATTTGTATATTCCCATAGTAATAGGGGAGGTCAGCGCAATTAACCCTAATTAAAAACTTACACAAATATCCCCGGGATAAATTATAGTGACACCCCTACTTGTAATTTTGCAAACAGTATACAAACACCCTTAGAAATAAATTATATTGACACCCCCTAAGGGTGTACTTGTTATTTTGTTTAGGGGGTGTACTTGTTATTTTGTTAGACCTAACTCGATGTCAATGTAGTTTACACTTTATTTTATATATATACCATTAATAACGGTATAACACTATAAGAAAAATATTTTTTTTTATGTTTAACTATTATGGTCAAAATAAAAAATTGTGACAAAAAATAACAAATCACAAACAACTGACCGACAGTCCGTTCAGCAGGCAAAGCCAAAACATTATATTTAATTAAAAATTATGGTAAATATGTTGGTTATAGCTAAAAAATCACGACAAATACTTATAGCTAAAATTATGACAACTGCTGAATAATTATAGTCATATTTAAATTTTTGGGGAAAAATTCAAACAACTCCTTATAATATTGTAAATGAGCAAATTACCCCCTATGAAAAATAAAATAATAATTTATCTCTCTGTGTTTTTTAGAATGAATCAATTTACCTCCCTAGACAGGATAAATTGCTTAATTTTCAAGAACACAGGGAGGTAAATTACCAATTTTTTTATAGGGGTAATTTACTCATTTGCAATATTTCAGGAAGGTAAATTGTGTTAAACCCTTAAATTTCGCATCAACAATTATTTGACCATGTTTGATATTATTAATTTACTACAGTTTTAAAATACGATCATTTGTAATGTAAGAAATAATTTCATTTTTTCGTAGGACATGAAACCATTTTTATTCATCTATATTTCTAATTCTTTGGTTGAAAATTTCTTTTACATGTTACTTAAATAGCTTTGTTGTATGCACTAACATTTTGTATAAGTTTATTTTTCATTTGTACCATAAAACTGAATCCAGATTAAATGGATTTAAAATTCATTATAATCCCATAAAATATAATTTAAAATAGATATGTTAAAATTTAAAATAATTTTTAACATGAAATTACCCAAACAAGTCCTAAAATCTTTGGTTGTGTTTTATATGCTAATACTTAAATTCGTACACTTTGGTCCGAATCTAGAGTATTCCAAGAAGAATTAGAATATAGGTGTATATACATGTATATATATTCTACACTATTTATTAAAGGGTTTGATGCAATTTACTCCATGTAATATTGCAAATGAGCAAATAACTTCCTATAAAACAAAAAATAACAATTTATCCTCCTGTATTTTTCAAAATGAAGCAATTTAGCTCCCTAGGCAGAGAGGTAAATTGTTTCATTTTGAAAACCATAGGAGGATAAATTGTTTCAATCAAAAAAATACAAAGGAATAAATTGCTATTTATTTTTTCAGGAATAATTTGCACATTTGCAATATCAAAGAGTGTTGCTTACATTTTTGCCGTTTATTAAATATGAATGGGTTGGAGTAACTACTTTTGGTTAACAAATTGTGTATTGGTTAAATTACTCTCTAACTACTTATTCTTACACAAAATGATACTTCAAATTTTTCTTTCAATAATGTTCTATTAATGCATATTGCAAATTAATAAAATTTATTTGATAAATTATCGTTTCTGATTCGGTCTTTATTTTATTTTTGTTCTCTTTTATATATTTCAATAAATATAATAAAATTTTAAAGTATATATTTATATCGAGTATGCTCGGATGACTAAGCTCATCTTATTTCAAAGGATCAAAGAGGAATAAGTAAAAACTAACTCATGCAAGCTAGATTTTTATATTTTTGTGAAAAAAGGAAAATCTATTTAGATTAAAAAAAATATATATTAAATCGAATAGAACATGCACTTATTTTGTACAGTACCAAAAAAGGGAAAAATAAAAGCAACTCCCTATGATATTGTAAATAAGTAAATTATTCCCAATTGAAAAAAATAACAATTTACATTCCTATATTTTTTTAGTAATTTACTTCCCTGTGTCTTTTAAAATAAAGTAATTTACCTTTTTAGACAGGGAGGTAAATTTCTTTATTTTAAAGGACACGAGGAGATAAATTACTATTTTTTTTCCATAAAGAATAATGTACTCATTTACAATATTAAAGGAGGTAATTACATTAAACCCTATCAAAAAGATACACGTGATGTGCTAAATAATCGATTAATAAATATTTTTAGAAATAAAATTATTTATAAATATTTAAAATGATATTATTATGTTAAAAATACAATATATTTTTTTAAATATACATTAAACAAAAATAAATTTGGTATAATTACAAATGGTGTCCAAAGTAAGATTGGGAAGGGTTTTGGATAAAACCGAAGACCTACCCCAAACTTGATTGTAAAATCAAAATTCGTCTACTTGTTAGAAGTAGGTTAGGGGTAAAACCCAACCTACTAGCGCCGTTTGTCATGTGATTATTTGAAAATACAATTAATGTTAAGGATAATTATATTTACACTTCCTCACCTATTGTCTTTTTATACAAATTACCTTTGTATTTCGGAAAATTTCAAAAACCACCCCCTTTGAAATCAAAAAATGCCCCTGTTGAACCAATCAAATTTTAATATAATTTTTCAAATACATAAATGCTCTCAAGGGTATTTTTGTAACTAAAAGGTAAAGAGGGTGTCAAAGTAATATTTATTATGATAAGTAAAATGACCCATATATATATTATTTATATCAATTTTTAATTTAATATCATTTTATTAACTTTTTTTAGTTGAATCTCTATATAAAACTACACCTTTAAATAATTATAATATTAAATTATTCAATTAATATATTAATAAAAATATTTACTAGATTATAAGTTTAAATTAGAAATGATCACACTTGTATAAATTATTTAAAATTATTAAAATATATATATATATATTTATAAATTTATATATGTGTATATATATATGTATCGTGTCTTAATTTTAGTAAAATTTAGTTATAAATAAAAATAGAGGATAATTTAATTTTAAAAATATAAAATAATGTATACAAGTGACAATTTATAAATTTAAATTTATAACCTAGTAACTAATTTTTAGTAATATATTAATTGAATAATTTAATATATTAATTATTAAAAAGTATAATTTTATATAAAGATTTAATAAAAAAAAGGTTAATAAATTAATTTAAACTTAAATTAAAAATTGGTATAAATTATAAAAAAAAAATAAGGTCATATTACTCATTCCCATAAATATTACTTTGACACCCCTTTTACCTTTTGGTAATTACAGGAACACCCTTTTATATTAAAGTTTGATCGGATCAATAGGAGTATTTTTTGAATTTTAAATATTGATAGGGGTTGTTTTTATAATTTTTGTAAAAAAACAGAAATAATTTGAATAAAAGAACAATAAATGAGGAGTGTAAATATAATTATCCCATTATATTATTTTTGGGGTTTGTCGTTGGCAAGCAGTGATTCTTATGCCTTTTTCCCCACCTTATATTACAATCAAATCCACAATTCCATGTAGTTCTTAGATAAATTCTTGTGAGAGAGATATCAACAAAATATGAAAATTCAATGTTTACAAAAAATTACAAATAAATAAATTTTTAGCTGGTTTAATTTTAATCATATACAGAAATCAATTTAATCAAAATCTATACCTGAAAATCACTTTTCTTAATTTGTGTTAATTAAAATAATTATAAATGAGGTTGCATAAAAAAATAATTAATATTTTTAGTTAACTATCAATCAATCCCCATGAATGACAAGACAATCAACAATGAAATAATTAACTTAGTAACAAGAATATAGAAGTCTGTATTTTTTTTTATGAAAATTAATCCTAAAACCTCATAAAATTTAACTTAAAAGTTTGTCCTTTGAATTAGGTCAATTTTACACCACAGAAATATTTGGTGAATTTATAAATTTTATAAGTATTCTAACGAAACATTTAATAATTTATAAAATACATACTTAATATTTAAAAAATAAATTTATATTTTAAAATTAAATATTGTTAAACACTATTTTATTAGCCACTTTATTTATTTACTAATTCATAGGATAAATTATATTGACATTCTTTGCTATTAAACCTAATTGTATAAATACTTTCTACTCTTTCTAATTATTAGTCACATAGATATTGTAATTATAATAAAAAGTACAATTTCTATTTAATGACAAAATTTTATACAACCATGCTTAAGGGTGTTCAACAAAATCGTCGAGCTGCCCCAACTGATCGATCCAACTCAAACCGCATCACAATTAGTGGGCTAAGGGTGAATTGGGTTGGTTTTGGGCTAGTAAAAAAAAGACCATATTTTAGCAATTGGGTTTGGTTTTATGTTTACGTAAACTGCATAGACCGCGTTCGACCGCGATGATGATGATGATAACAACAACAGGACTCAAAAGAGTTCGTTCCGCAGCTGAGAGCCCTACTCCAAAAGGGGTTTGGCTCGAAGGCGACCGAAAATGCCACAGCAAGCCTGCCCCTTGGGACCAGGCTTGTGGGGCATTGAAGGCGGAGTTGACCAGCTGCCCCTTGGGACCAGCGGGGCAGCGTACTTTCTCCGGTAGTTGTAAACTAGCCCTAACCGTAGGGAAGGGATAGTATTATTTACGGAGCGAACAATAATAATAATAATAATAATAATAATAATAATAATAATAATAATAATAATAATAATAATAATAATAATAATAATAATAATAATAATATACAGAAATTCCTTATATATTTATACAAAAGTATTGATAATTCATAAACTAATATTCAAGTAACAATTGCGATATTTTTTTAGGGTAAATTACATCTACCTCCCCTGAGGTTTGTAATTTTTAACCAAAGGCCTGAAATTGACCATTTTGCCCTTGAATTTTTTATTAAAATTATAGAAAAATCGGCCAAGACAAATTGCATTATTGCTCCTCTGTGTAAAAAACTTAAGAAACATTTCCCTGCACATTGTAGTCCAAAAAAATTTAAGAATTAAATAAAAATAATTCAGTGCATAAGGGCATTTTGGTCAGTTCACCCATAAAAATTGATGGAAATGGGTTATTTATTAGACGGTCACAAATCTCAGGGGGTATTTATTTTTTTTCAAACAATAAGGGGGCATTTGTAATTATATCAAACCTCAGGGGAGGTATATGTAATTCACCCTATTTTTTATTGATATTATATAATATATATAAATATGTAAATAAAATTAATTAATTAACTAATTCTAGGTTATTGGTAATCTTTTATATTTATGCCATTGATAAATGCAAGACTTGAAATAATGATATCATTATTTTGTTATCTATTTGCATAATCATCTTATTTTATTTTAAATAATATTTGTTTAATATTTATATTATGATGAATCTTTTATTTAATTTAATTTAAAATAAGGAATTTTTTCACAATCTTATTGATAAAAAAAATTGGTAAGTTTTTTTATATTTATTTGTATTTCTATAATATATATAACTATTTATAAGTGTTTATATTTAATATATTGTAATTGATTACTCATATGACTACTAAAAAATAGATTTTTCATTACACTATAAATGATCAGGGCTTAAAAACTGTAGTAAATAGATTTTATTAATCATGGTCAAATAAAATCAATGCTTCCTATCAAAAAAAAAAAAAAAAAAATCAATGCTAAAGTTTAAACCTTTACCACGGTTAATTAATTTGTCATGGTTTTTAGCTATGGTTTTATGCTTTTAGCTCTGGCTAATGTTTTGGCATCACTTGTAGAAACAACGACAAAATGATCGTTGTGAAGCCGTGGTAATTTGTAGTCATCACGATTTGTTTCGTTTGTTCATAGTAATCAGCCCTAGCAAAAAAACATATTTCTTCTAGTGTCTCTTTATATCTTTTTTAATTATCACTACAATAAAATGCATTTATTATGACAAAATAATTATAATAAAAGCATAAGTTGTCACAAAATAATAATATGATCGTACATGTGATTGATTTTATACTAAAGACCGCAAAAATCGTCTCAACCCAGTTAGACAGCAAAGTGCAGTTTTGATGATTGTCTTGTTGGGTTTTTGGGTTAAGCTTTCTAAAAACCACAATCATTAAGTTGGGCTAAAAAAATTATCTAAATTGGCCCAACCTGCACCGCGTACACTTCTAACCATGCTCTACTATATATTACACTAGCACTCCTTGTAAAAAAATGTACTTGTATTTTTATAAAAAATATAAAATATTTATTTAATTAAATCTAATTTTAAAGGGTGTGGCCTCATTTATGGTTGGTTTAATTTGATCGTATCATATCAAGTAAGGAAGATTCTTACCCAAATTAAGTTTGGCCGAACCAAATCAATTACGGAGAAGTGTGATACACTTGTCATGTGTTTGATCACTTTTCTTGAACTATACACCAATCACACGATAAGTGTATTTCACTTGCCATAAAAATAAGGGATAATTACTTTTACACCCCCTAACCTATGGTTTGTTTACACAAACCACCCATTTCTTTTGGATAATTACACATACATCTAAAAAAAACGTCAACATTATTTACACAAATCACCTATGCTTTTTAAAAATTTCTACATACACCCCTCCAAATAGTCAATATTATTATACAAATTATCCTTAATTTTTTACTATGAAGAGTAGTTTTTGTAATTATATAAAGATATGAGGGATTTGTATATATAAATTAGAGGTCGAGGAATATAAATATAATTATTTTTATAATTAATTTAGATCCGACCAAACACAATTTAGACTAAATTTTCCCATCAAGTAATAATAATTTACTGTAATTATTGGTTAGTGATTAGTAGTGTAGTTCTACTAGCCGGCAATCAAAGTTGCAGCCGTCCATTTTACATAAGAACCAAAATCTGAAATCTTCGCAGAAACGGAAGAGGGCTGAAGAGGATGACGAGCAAGGTCTCCAATTTCTCCGATCTGATCCAACGGGTCACCGCTTCTTGCCTGCTCCACCCCCTTGCCGGCGTAGCTCGGCCCGACGACATCTCCGTCGCCGATGAAGAGGAGGACTACGAAATCGAAGCGGAGGAAGAGGAGGAGGAGGATTTCAAGATTAATACTAATTGGGAAGGCACGACGAACGATGGGGACCATCCACCAAGGGTAATGGAGCTGGAAATGATGATGGGGCAGGTGTTCGACGCTGTCTCCGCCATGAAAAGGGCGTATGTTAGTCTCCAGGAGGCGCATTGCCCCTGGGATCCAGACAAAATGCGTGTGGCCGACGTGGCGGTGGTGGCGGAACTCCGGAGGCTGGGTCTCCTCAGGGAGAGGTTCAGGCGGAGCGTTGGCGGCGGAGGGGGAGGGCGAGGGGGCAGAAGATGGGGAGTAGGGGCGGCGACGCTGCGGGAGGTGGTGGCGCCGTACGAGGCGGCGGTGGAGGAGCTGAAGAGAGATGTGAAGGCTAAGCAGGCGGAGGTTGAGAACTTGAGGGAGAAGCTTAAAACGGCGACGTCTTTCGACCGCATTAGTGGGAAGTCAAAGGGGAAGTCGAAGAGACGAGTCAGCTGCACCACTCAAGGTCAGTCTAGTTAAATGACCAATATAACCTTATAGCCTGAACATCCCAATTTGGCGTATTATCATAGAAAAATTGGGTTTTTTAACTCCCGTGGTATTGTAAATGAATAAATTATCCTTCTATAAAAAAAAATAAAATAATTTACCTCCTAATATTCTTTAAAATAGAGCAATTTACCTATAGAGCAATTGAAAAAGTAAATTGATTTATTTTAAAAAATATAGGGAGATAAATTATTATTTTATTTTTCATAGGGCATAATTTACTTATTTCTAATATCACAGGGGTTGCTTGCATTTTTTTCTAATAAAACCTTCAAATGGATTACTATATATGAGTACTTGAAACTTATTTATTTATTTCTTTTGTTACTAAAATTAAAAATAAAATAATTAAAATATCTAAGAAGAATTGAATTATAGACAACGAGAGCAAAATATGTAATTGATGTTTTTTGTTGATTATTTTTGGAAATTCAGGAGAAAAAAGCATTACTAAGAGTAGTGTGTTTTTTGTTGATTATTTTTGAATCCATACTAATATAAAATTGAAATAAAAGATCTAGATTGCCATGCACACTAGAGATGACATATTCGAAGCTTGTAAAGTGCATTACATTTGCAAGAGTCACATCACTTAAGAACAAAGAATCATTTGAATTTTGTTCCTCACGAGGATGTTAAAATTTAAGGATAATTACACTCTCCTCTCATTAGTTTGGTGTAATTATACGTATATCTTTTGTGATTTGAAAAATTATATTTAATATTTTTGAGGTTTGCTTCCGCCTAATAAATAGTCCCTCCGTTAGTCAAAACTAATTGAATTTGTTGATATTAACAAAAAATTGAATGAAAATTGATATTTACCCTCGATTGACTTATTACTGACTTATTGCAGGTCAAATAATTATTTTTATACTAAACTACCCTTATAACGGTGAATATATACCTCCTCACATGCATTAACGTGTGAATATATATTGCATTAGTTTGATTAAAAAAAGATTTGTTTGACCTACAATAATTCAGTAATAAGTGAATCGGTAGTAAATATCGATTTTCATTCAAGTTTTTTGCTAATATAAACAAATTCTGTTTTAATTAATAGAGGGATCTATTTTGTTAGATAAAAACAAATCTTTTTGGGGGTATTAGATGTAATTTTTCAAATTACAGGAGATCTTTGTGTAATTACACAAAATCTCAGGAGAGAGAAGTGTAATTATCCCTAAAATTTACTCACAAGATAATTTGCTTTCCATCGGATAATTCTCCAAAGTATATCACCATAAGGTGATTGGCAAGCGATAATAGCATGTTATGCAAAAGCACAGCTAGGCACAAAATACTCCAAAAATAAAAGCTACCCGTAAACTTTTTAAAAAGAAGCTCATCGTCTCTTGCACTAGGCGTCACATTGCCCTTGTATTTGTTTAGGGTTTTCTTTTTTTTGTTTTTTTCGGCTATTAGTGTTTTTACTTTGGCCTATTGCATTTGACTCAAGATTGGCAAATGTGTGTCCATTTATATGAATGCATGATCCAGTGCCATCTTTTACAGTTGCAGCCGCTCCAGCAATGGAGCTATTTGAAGCCACAATGAGCTTAGTCAAAGAAGCCTCGAAGTCCTTCACATCCCTACTCCTCTCTCTCATGCGCTCAGCGCACTGGGACATTGCAGCTGCCGTCAGATCCATTGATGCCGCTTCTTCCACCACCACCGCTATGAACAACCCCACCACCACCACGTTCACGGACTCTATAGTTGGGGGCAACCATGCAAAGTACGCTCTGGAATCCTACGTGAGTCGGAAAATCTTCCAAGGCTTTGACCATGAGACGTTTTACATGGATGGCAGCCTTTCCTCAATTCTCCACCCGGATCAGCACCGTAGGGACTGCTTTACACAATACCGTGACATGAAGGCAATGGACCCTGTTGAACTCCTAAGCATTTTGCCTACTTGTAGCTTTGGGAACTTTTGCTTCAAGAAGTACCTCTCGATTGTGCACCCAAAGATGGAGGAGTCGTTGTTCGGGGACCTGGAGCAGAGGCGCCTGGTGCTAGACGGTCACCACCCAAGGAGTCAGTTCTATGGTGAGTTTTTGGGGTTGGCTAAGGCTGTTTGGTTGCTGCATTTGCTGGCGTTTTCTCTGGACCCTCCTCCCAGCCATTTTGAGGCAAGTAGAGGGGCCGAGTTTCATTCTCAGTACATGGAGAGTGTGGTCAGGATTTCTGGTAACAATGGAGGACCCAAGGTGGGAATGTCGATGGTTGTCGGGTTCCCAGTGAGTCCGGGGTTTAAGCTTGGTAACGGCTCAATCATCAAGGCCAGAGTTTATCTGGTTCCCAAGAATTGACGAAAAGGAGTTCATGCTGTGGACCGGATAACGACCCTTGAACCCCGAGTGTAGTTTGTATTTAGGATGAATCTTAGTTATGCCCGTTGTAGAACTTGTTTCTTCTAGCGTACTTAATGTATGATGCTATATTTCTTCCCTGCTGTAGTAGTCTATCTGAGAAGCCATACACACTATATATGTTTCTGTTTAAGTTTCCAGCACAGATTGCAGAATCCTATTTGGGAATCCTTATCGCAGTAGGATTAGAGCAAAGAACCATCATGTACTCTTTGCATTAAACTCGAGCATAGATAATTTGAAAAAATGAGTAATATATTTCCACTGTATAATTTGATTCAACATTCAAATTGTTACAAATATTACACTGTTCGTACATATAATCAAAGCTTATATATCAGTCTGCATCTGGCCTCCAAGTGATCAAATTGTCGACCAAGTTTGACGTGGGAACCGATATGAACATTACCATCAATTTGAGCGGAGTATTTTGAATATCAACTGTTGAAGAAAAGCATCTTTTATTTGCATATGTCATATTCTGAAACTCCTATGATTCTGCAGAGGAACAGTCTCGAAAATCAGTAGTGTCCAGTTTTGAGGTGAACCCCTGCCAGAAGCTAATTGAATGTGGGGTTGATGTCTTCTCTGGACTTCAGTGTAAGAATTTTTTGAGCTGCCATAGAGACATAAGGAACACATAATTAATAATTGGCAACAGATCTAGTTTCTCTTTAAACTCAGAACAGCCATTATTCGAAGTATCTGATCTCCTATATTAATGTCCCGACTCCTGATCTGCAGAAGATCAAGAACTAAAAAGCAGCACATTTGGGCAAGTCTTGAGGAGAAATAGTTCTACTACTCGGGCATATTTCTGGCAGCTACAATCTTATATCATATTGAACAGAAGGATAGTTGTTGCCTCAGTATGAATGGATGAATTAGTTTAAATACTCAGCTTCTCATTGTATGCTGTTAAAAAATGGCATATGAAGGATAAATCATCTTACTTGCTCAAATGTCAAAAACATGATAACGTTCCATGCTCCAAGTCGAACGAAATTTGGGAAGAACCCCTTGTAAAAAGCAAAGAATCCCTGCAAAAAGGGGTGCATCGGCCATCATTATCGCTCAGCATCAAGATTCAATGATAATAAAATTGAAACAAGGCAATAACGATTAAAGAGAAAAGATGCATTAGAATCCCGAAATTTCTCCATGTTTATCTCAGCATTTCATGTTCAAACATATCCATGTGAAAACTAAACCCAGTAAAATCTGACTGTGTGCTAGAGAATATAAAACTGAAAAGTTCTCAGAAACACAAGACATGCACTGGCAGTAAAGATGTAGGCCACAGAAAAGAAAAAGAACTACGATTTTGCATTCTCTTCCAAAGCCATGCTTTCATGAGGGCCTGGGCACAACAACTTTAAGGTAGAGTAGCTACAATTACACACAGATATTGTTCTGCTTTTATAATCTGAAGCGAACAAATGAGTACACTCACAAATGAAAAATATGTGATACTGGCTAATTCCAAGTACCATTCCTCAAGTATATATTCATACTTCAAACTGGCTTATTCCAAGTATACGATTCTTCAAGCATATTGTGCTAAAGTTTCTCACTCGAGAGCGCTATACTACTATAATTCTGGAAATATTTGTTTTGCATTAGATTAATCCATCACCATATTTCACATATAAAGTTCTCTAGTGGCGAGGGGATTTTGAAGGTCTAATCACCAACCCTCTTAGGCTGTATTCCATTTCTAAATCCAAAAGTAAACTCAAAGACAGGACGCTATTATGGTACTTTGAGGCATGTGAACATATAGAACCTCATACATCCCAACAGAATTATAAAACTGCAAGCAGTAGAGGACAAATGCACAGTGAAACTCCAGCGTGTTGTGACCAGACAGGGTTATGCCAAATGGAACCTGAAAGGAAAGATGTACCTCAGTTTTTAATGTTTTGAAGAAGCAATCTATAGTGCCTTTGTAGACTGAATCTCCCATCATTCTAGATTTAACCTGGAGTCAAACAAGCAGCAAAATTCATACGGGTATTGAGAGAATCGTTCGTTCAGAGTTAATCATTCTTATCAAGAATCATCAGTTCATTGTTAATCTCTCTCACGAGGTAAGAAACAGGTTTTGCACGAACATTTTAATACATCACAAAGAATTTCAGTGACAAATCATATCAACAAGTAGATCATAGCCATATTACTTTTTGAAACGATCTGAAACTAATGATTTAATGAAAAGTGACCGCTCGATGTGTTATGGGTTTCGCAAGAAAGTCGCACTCCAGTAGCATCGTTGTCAAGTGTACCTAATATATATGCGCTAGTCTGGAAATGGCTGCAATCATGATTTTTTATGTTCTGCTTTAGTGAGCTTCAATAGAACAAGTTTCAAATGCTTACAGTTTCTAGTGGATCACTTACTATGCAGCACTCACAAAGAAATAGTTGGCATATGACGATAAGATGGCTCGCAACCATGAAATTAAAAAGCAATACTTTATCCACCATAAAGGATAAGAATGAATTAGGAATGGTTACCACATCAACAGGGGAGCCAATACAGACAGCAAAGAATCCTGCACCTAAACCAGCTAATACATGCGTTAGAACATTGTCTGTGAATCCTGGAATTTTCAAAATTGTCTGCATATAACATTAAGATTAGAATAGCAGGCAACATCACATGACAGCATTCGGTCACAATAAGGAAACAGTAAATTCAATGACAAAAACGAAATAAACTGACCTCTTTCACATGATCATAACTAGCTAGTTCTGCAGCATTTATAATTGCATTTCTTGCAATGTTTGGCCCAAGCCCTGTCCACAAAGCTGCCACTCCTTCCTGTTGACATCCGGCATTTACATTAGTGAGTAAGCATATTGAAACACATCCACTGATTACTATAGCAAAAGTCACCTGGCTGACTATAGCATAATATGCATGCAAAGCACCACCATAACGCCTTGGTGCTCCAACTGGCAGTTTACCTTCAGCTTGAAGCCGAACTTTCACAAGGTCAGTAGGATTTGCCACAGCTATTGCTATAGCACCTTTGCAATAGGAAAAAAATAGGTCTTATAAGTCTTCTAATTAACAAGCTATCTTAATATATAGAGGCAGTGAAAGAAAAAGTGTTGACATTTCATTCACCAGTAAGCAAAGCAGCTAGTATTTTACTGAATAAGGGCACATCTCCAGAATAATTGCTTCCAACAAAGAAGGTCTTGACCTGTCGAACCACCCATAAGGGAGAATGATTTTCTTTATTATTACGATCGAGTACTAAATTTTTAAACAAAGTCTAAAGAAGGATCAGAAAGGTAGTGGTTGTGATACATACAGGTTCATACAACCCAATTCTTAAGCCTCCATAAACACATTGGCGATGCAGGCCAGGTACAATCCCTTTCCAAAGTGCAAATAAGCCTTCTTCTTTTGCTATTGTAGCAACTGTACCCAACAAGCCCCTGTACTTTGGTGCAACCTCTGAGTCCCCTACAGGAACTCTCTTTTGTAGCTGAAGCCTTACTTTAGCTGTATCTAAAGGAATGGTACAGAACTGCACATGATCACAAGGTAAGGTCAATTCTCACTCTGGAAATTTGAGTTTTGGTACTGTTCAAGACAATAGGTTGTAGTTGTCAAGATCAAAGAAATGAAAAATAAAATAAGTGGGTCTCTGGCAACTGTTAATGATGCATTTTATATACTCAAAAACAAACTCAAGTTTTTATACTATCTTTACCAATTTGATTTTGCCGTATTGACCAGCCACTTGATACATCAGGAGTGGACGTGGTTCAATGAGAAACAGAACATTTTTAGAGATGCAGACTAACTGGTTTTCCCTACCCAATCAAACCATTGAATCAATCCCTTTTTGACTTGGACATTGAGTTTGCTATCGGGCACAAAAGCTAGGCAGTTTTGAGAAATATGCTAGTCTGCAACTGTAGGTTTAAGAAAGTCGAGCTTAAAGCTATTATCCATAAAAGCATCCCCTCGGAGGGAAGAGTCTCAAATGGTATCTTTTACTAAAGCATTCCAATTCAGATCACAAACCACAAAATATCGTTGTATGCAATCTCCCATTACTCAAGAGATGGTTGCTCATGCGTGCTAATAGTTTGAGTGAAATGGAGCACCTTTGAATCAAGTACCACAAATTCCATCTGATTCCTCAGACTGAGGTAAACCAATCTACTATTAGTAACAGAGCAAACAGCAATACATGTTTTTATCAAACCTGTTGAGTTCATAAAATCCAGAGGGGGGTATACAATATTTGCATTCTTTTGATAACAGAATTCTGAAAACCAAATAATTCAAAACCAAAATCTGACTGCATCCAACTTCACTGTCCTGTGACGTCCTAAAATGCAATTATTTAAATATTATAAGAAAAAAAGAATAATTAACGAGTTAAACGAAATTAAATTAACTTAAAAATTTAAAACACTAAAGCAGCAGTGCACTACGCGACGATACAGTTAAACGAAACCATGCTCGTAAAACTGAGCATATTGAAGCTGAAATTATATAATGAAGCTGACACAAAATAACAAGAATTTAGAAAAGATTACAGCATTGCACTGTTCTTCACTGCTGTGAACCAAACAAACAGCAAATGCGCAATAGCAACAGACAATATTTAACCTAGGAATTTAAGTAAATTACTTATTTTTTCAAAAAACGAAAGAAATTGATACCTCGGCAACACAAGCAGCGAAAGCGCTGCAGACGAATATTCCGGCGAACGAGATCTCCGAGGGATCCGCCATTGATGAAGATCAATAATAGTCTACTGGTATTCCCAGTCTCAAGAGCAAATAGGTTTTATGAGAGTACAACATAAATAGATAGGGGGATAGTGAGAGAATTAATTAATTATGAAGTGTACCGAACACTTTATTTATCTATCCTATATATTTTTTTAAGTGAAAGCTTAGATCTATTATTATTTAAAATAAATCGTTACATTAATTTATATCAAATATTTAACAACGATAATTATAATAATTATATACTAATTAATATTATCAGATAAATTATATATGCTTGGCATCTATTATTACAATAGAAACACACTTATTATTACAATAGAACAACATATTGTACATTGGTGGGGTTTAAATCCATGATATTAAAGTCATAGGGTCCAACTTCGCCAATTGAAGTAGACCTCATTTATTTGTCTATTCTATATTATTGAGGAGTTTAGAATGAGTATCTTGGTATATTATGCTAATGAACTAAATTATTCCTATATAAACTTTTAATTTTATTTTTTATGGTATTTGATATAATTATAAATATTTTTTTAGTTGTTTGAAAAATTATAAATATCCTCTAATTTTAATGTCATTCTAACAACGAGCTCATTTCGTTAGTCTCTGTTATATTTTCATCCAATTTTTGTGGTAACCTGTAAAATGTCCTTTTAGATTATAAATTATAAATTTATATATTGTTTAAAACTTTCTAAAATATTTTAATGGACTAATATGCCAGATTGTTTAGTTTACTCATTCTCATTTTTTTATTTTTTTTTTACATTCTTTCAAATATATATATTTTCTTGAAAGAAGATCGGCAAGGGTAGAGTGGTAATGTCAACCTCACCGTCTATGACTACTAACTATTTTCATTGAGGGGATATTCATAATTTTATGATAATATTTATAATTATAACAAATCTTAGGGAAGTTATTTACAATTTACCATTTTACCATTAAAAAAATAAAATGATAAGTAAACTATTTTCTTTTTTCTATTCCCTTTCCTCATTTTTCTTTTCTTTTTTCAATTCTCTTTCCTCTCCGTTATATTTGTACGCGATCCCCTAAATTTGACAATAGTTTTCGTAAATACATTATGTAATTTATAATAATTATCACATTTATTTATTTAATTTTGAAATAATTATATTTACATCCCTTGATATATGGACCTATGGTCTATTTACATAAATTACTTTTACCTTTTGAATAATTACACTCACCCTAACAACTTTTACCTTGATAGTTTGTGATGATGTTAATTCTTTTGGGGTTGTATGTGTAATTTTTTAAATAATAAGAGATGATTTGTGTAAATACTGTTGACATTTCTGATCGATGTATGTATAATTATGTAAAAGACACGAGTGATTTGTGTAAACAGATTATAGATTAGGGGGTGTAAATATTTTTATCCCTTTAATTTTTAAAAATAATTACAAAATAACTTTTATAATAAAAAATTATATTTAGTATATCAAATTAATTTTATATAAATGTATAAGTATTAAATGAATTTTATCTTATTTTACACGGGTATCAATGTGTCGCGGCCGCTAGTTTATTTTTATTTATTATTTTAGTCATTTTGCTTGGTTATATACTTGACGTAGCTAATTAACCTAGCCATGTGATGCCTTCATGGTTACTAAGAGTCAACTTTTCACCAATTGATGCCTAATTAAATGCGAATAGGTGGTGGTAACGTTCATTAACAGCAACAATAATAACCCATTTTTTTTTTTTTTTTTTGGCCTGGAAATACAACCATATGTCAAAAACAACCAACAAACTATTACAACATTCAGTATGCAAGACAACAATATTTTTAAATCTATCATCAATAATTTCAAAGCAAACACAGTATCAATATACACATACTATTATAAAAGTACTAAATACTCAAATACCTACATATTCGTAGGACTCAAACTCATGACCTCTTGATTGTAATACCTTAACTTCACTACTCAGACAAAAAATTATTGGTATAATGACCGTATTAATTCGTCTAAATTGTACATTTTAATATAAATTAAAAATAATTGAAAACTTCATAGGCACGTTCTTTATGTGCTGCAATCGTTCCTCCTTATGTAAATGTTAGAAGTTGGGTCAGGTCCTGATCCCAATATGAACACAAAATTATTTCAGATGTGAAAATTAAAATACAAGAAAATTATGATAAAATAGCAATAAAATTTTTGAAGAGATAAGAATTAGTAAAATCTCTATTGAATCCTTGACTCTTCTCTTGAAGAATAATATATGTGAATTTGAAATTTTGAGGTAAAATCTCTTTATAAATCTCTGTCGAATATGAATTTTAATATTTATAACTTATATGCTTATAAAAGTTTTGTATGGCCCTTGAGATGCCAAAATGTAGCGAAAATTAAAAAAAAAAAAAACTAATAGAGATTAAACGGAATTGTATCGTACGTTTTCTAATATGATACAAAATCGTTTAGGTCGAATCAATAATCGTATCATCCAATTAGATGCTCCAAATGAGTTGAAATCCGCTTACCAAATAAAGAGAATGTGTATTTTAACAATCCAAATGCTACGATACAGTAGTTTATGTTGGAATTGACATTTTAATATTAATTTGTAACAACAAATGTTCTAAAATATGAGTTCAATTACATATTAAATCCATAGATTAGATGGTGAGAGAAATAGAGAAATTACTCTTGTCCCACATAGCAATATGATAGGAAAGTATGAAACTTTGATAAGGATATAAGGTGTATGTGGGGGTGAGTGTTTTCACACTCAAAGTTGTCCCACATTGAAAGTTTAAGGATAATTTAAACTCCTTATATTAAGTTCAATGTTTAAGTTATATTTGAAGTGTTATGGAAACTAGGGCGAATGTCTCAGTCTCAGGATTTATCTTTGCAACAAAAATATTTGGGATTTTATTTGGATTAAAACAGAAATTTGTTTCAAAATTACTTAGTCAAAATCGTGTTTTAATTTCTTTTAAAACAATATTTAAACTCAGGTTTTTAAACCTGAATTTGGCCGTTTCTGGTCGGTTTTTCTTTGACTGTATTAATGACCATTATACTATTTTTAATATTGTTTATGGCTGCTTAATGACTGAACTCAAACTTGGTTTTAATCCTGTTTAATAGCTTTTAAACATGTTTTTAAAATCATTTTAATGCCGTTAATGGCTAATTATTTCAGCCTTAATGGTGGTTGAATGCTGCACCAATAATGGTGATTAATGCGGATGTTGAAACCGCTGAAAGCTTTGCTTATAAAAGGCTACATAGGCTCGCTTCAAACATAGACGAACGAAAATGAACAAAGAGGAAACATTCTCTCAGCCTCTCTCGAATTCTCCTCTCTCACTCTCGATTTTTCCTCTAGAAACTTCGAGTTGTTCTCCTAAAAATTCGAGCTTCGAGCTCAAGTTTTTCATAAGGCTATTGAGTGTTGTTTCGAGGTGTTCTACGGTAAAGTGCATACCGCTAGAACGAAAACCGTCTTATCCTGGACGAAGTTGCGTAGTACACGTGTGCACATTCTTAACGGGACGTATAATTTCTTCAAGGCAAGAAAATTTTATCTGTGATTCAGTTTGGTGAAATTCTTGGACCGAGAATTGTTACAATACAATTCTCGTTGTAAGTCTTCCTTTTATTTTATGGTTAAATATCATATCGAACTATTTGTTTATCATTTGGTTCCAACATGCTTGTTGTGTTTTTGGTTTCAGAAACTGTCTTATAAAATCTGATTGATATTTCAAAATGATTACTACGATTATCTGTGTGACACTTTTTCCAACAATCTTGAAGAAATTATAGGTTATGAAAAATAGGATTTTCCGTTGGAACGAAAACAGTTGCTGCTTTTGATTTTATAGAATTCAGATTTTGGTTTTTAAAATATGTGGTTATACTTTCCGCTTCTTAATTGTTAAAATGGCCAAAGTAATTTTTCTCGCTATTCCTATTGCCCCAAAAGTCGACTTGTCCAGTATGCCGAAAAAGTTTTCGGGCCAATTTTTCAAACATTGGTAACAACGGATGAAGATATGGTTGACGATGAAGGGACTTTTGTCGGTTATTCAGGTGACTTGCCCTAAACCAACTGAAATCGATCCTAAGACAACTGAGATTGCTCAGTAGACCGAGCGGGATCAAATAGGCCGAGGAGCTATTTTATCAGCAATGTCAAATATGCTCTTCGATATCTATTGTCTTGACTCTTATACTGCAAAATCGTTGTGGGGTGAGTCGGACAAGAAATATAATACTGAAGAGCAAGGGCTCGAAAGGTATTCTGTTTCCAAGTTCATGAGGTATCAGATGGTTAAGGGAAGATCTGTAACTGAACAGACTCATGAGATTATCAATCTTGAGCATTCTCTATCTTATGCTGATGAAGCTTCCCGAGAAGTTTCTGGTCATGGCCATAGTGGATAAATTTTCCAAGTCTTGGGAAAGTTTCGGCATGACACTCAAGTATTAGAAAGGGAGAATATCTTTGGATGATCTTATGGTCACGATTAGCATAGAGGAAGAGCACATGAGTCAGACCCACAAGATGTCAGTTGAGCATCAGCCAAAGGCCAATTTCACAATTGGGAAAAAGAAAGTGAATAACATGAACCCGAATTTGAAAACCATCGATAAAGGCAAAGGCAAAGCCATTAAAAATAAGAAACCAAAAGCAAGCAAACCCTGCTGGAACTGTGGGCAAGTGGGACACTGGGTTAAGGACTGTCCTAAGAAAAAGGCCAAGTCTGGGCAGACAACTATTAAGATAGTTGTGGGAGGTTCTAGTGAGCTAGCACCTCAGGAGCAACTTAAGGGTATGTTTCTGTACAACCCGAACTCCACACTATCTATGAACCATTTTATTGGTTGATTGACACTGGAGCAAATGTGCACGTCTGTGCTAATAAATCGCTCTTTGTGTCTTATCAGGCTATAAATGGAAGGACAGTAAGCATGGGGAACTCCAGTACAGCTGAAGTACTTGAGATGGGAAGCGTGGACTTGAAGTTTCCTTCAGGGTGCATTCTGTCGTTGAAAAGAGCTCACCATGTACCTACTGTTAGGAGAAACATTGTTAGTGGTTCTGTAATAGTTAGTGAGGGATATGAATTATCCTTTAAATTTAATAAAGTTATAATTCAACATTTTGGTGTTTTTGTTGACAAAGGATATTTGTCTGATGGTTTATTCAAAATTTAAGTTGATTGTAATGATATTGCCATTTCTAATTCTATTGTTTTTGAATGTCGAATCTACTTCTCTATGGCATAGTAGATTAGGTCATTTAAATTTGGGTTCAATCAAACGACTGATGAATCTTGATTTAATACCTAGTCATGAAATTGAATGAGATCACAAATGTGATATTTGTGTAGAAGCTAAACAAGTTAGGAAACCCTATCAATAGTTGAAAGCGATTCGAAAATACTTGATTTAGTTCACATTGATATTTGTGAGTTCAATGGGATTTTGACTAGGGACCACAAGCGTCATTTTATCACCTTTATAGATGATTGCAGTAGATACTGTTATGTCTTATAAAATCTGATTGATATTTCAAAATGATTACTACAATTGTGTGACACTTATTCCAACAGTTTCTACACTTCTATGATCACACCGTTGCTTCCAAAATTTAGTTTCAATGCATGAACACCATGCTCACAATTTTCCATAGCTTTGAAAAACGTTTGTTGGGTTATTTCCTCTCATGCATTATTTTCTCTCATGCATAATGGTGAGGGGGAGTTGGAGGTGGTATTTCATAATCACTCCTTCCAAAACCTATTCAAATTAGTGGGTAGGGCCAGCCCTCATTGGCGATCCATTAACCCATTTTCTAACATCTCCCATTCGCACATGAGGATTGCGTTTCTTTTAGTGCGATGAGACCAACATATACCTCTAATTTCATATAAGCAGATAGATCGTGTGACCAACGACCATACTATGAGAACTTAGGGCCATACACCAGTCAAGGATATATAGTAGCTGATTTTAAACAACGAAATGAGGATTATTTATCTCGCTATTCCCCATACTACGTTTACTACATCAATCAACATATATCTTTCCTTTAAAGAGCAAACTTGATTTCCGCTAGTGTTATATATTCACAATTATGTCATAACCACTAACTTAAACCTATTTAGTCAGCTTACAAATACATACTGAGTGCCAGTGTAAGATAGTCTTTTGAATCTACTCGAATCTCTCCACTGTAGCAACTTTCCTAGTACCACATTATCGAATCATCCATGGTTACTGGTGATATGCTAAAGTAGCAACACTAAAATAAAGTTTAAAGACCCAGTTAAAAATCTTAAGGGTATACTGTGAGGGTACATTAACCTCTGAGTCTTGATACAATGAGAAACTAAGAATTTATTTTCTCATTACCCAAAAGGTCATATAACCACATGTGGTATGAAGCACATCTTCCATTGAAAGCGTATGTTATTTCTACAAATAATACATCGTAAATATATGTCATTTATTCATTTATGTGATAAGTATATAAGGATAATTATGGAGTCCTAGACCTTATGAGATTGATTTTTATTGACTTATTGTTGTTTTAAATAGGGCCTGCGAGTCTCCCTTTTTTATGCTTTTCTCTGGGTTGTAAAATTCTTTCTCCCTCTCATGTACCTTCGCTCGACTTCTGATCGAGGTTCTTTGAACTATTTAAAATGTAATCAGAGTAGAATTAGGTGGTGAGAATTTTTTTTTATTTTAATTTTCTTTGATGGAGATCAAGAAAGACATCCATGGAGATGGAGGCCCTAGTCGAACCATGGAGATGGAGACCCAAGGCAAACCATGGAGATGGATACAATTTCACATCCGCAAAAAATAATTATGAGACAAGAAAAATATGGACAAGGTGAATTTTATTAATTTAAATAAAAAAATGGATACAATCCCTAAAGTGAAGATAATCCCCTGATTCTTTGCTCCAAGTGTCAATCCAAGGGGTTGAAGTTTATTCTTGGATGTGGATGAGTAATCTCCTCTGGCTTTATGGAGCAAACTATGTGTCCCCTTGAAATATGATATCAAAGCTTAAAGATTTGGTGCCAAGGAAGATGTGGCACCAGCGCTGTTTCATAGCATAGTTGTGGTAGAGAGTTTTGAACTTGAGTCTTTTTTATTTATTGTGTGTTGTGACTGTGTATGTAATGACTTGTTGTGTGGTGGAAGCCCCTTTTTATACCATGAGCAAGCTTACTACCTTCGGCTCGCTTCTGTTGGGTTTGAATACCGTAGGTTTTGTTATAGATTCATCCTCTAACCCACTGTACTTAAACATGTTTTGGCCCAATTTAGTCAATCCAAAATAAAAAATGATCTTGTACACTTATCTTGGATCAATCTATCAAAAGTGCATAAGACCCAAATTCACTATGGATGCTTATGCGAATTTATTTTGAACACATCTAAAGACCAAATTTGTTATAGACTTTAATTTAAAACTTAATTGTTAGCCTATTTATTTTGGGTTTTTGGCTGGTAATTTTATTCCAAATTTTGATGTCAACAAATGTCTCCACTTCAAGTTTCGGTGAAGAACATGACAAATATTGTTGGAGGTAGGACTTGAAGTATTTTGTTTTCTCATTTTTTTTTTTCAAATATGTGGCCTCACTAAAGGATCAAAACATGCCTTCAACTTCACATCCCAACAAGAAAGAAAAGCCCGTTTCTTTATCCGTGGAAGTCGCTCCTAGTGAATCTCTTTTCTTTGTCAAACAAATTTTCTTTTCTTTTTCTTCTAATATTTGCATGGGGACCGCCAAAAGACTAAAACAGACATATCTCTTGCCTCAAAATGCCAACTATTTTCTTTTTTGCTTTGCAAATTGGCGATTAGGGAAGTTTCTTTCGTCAAGCATAATTTTTTCTTTCGGTGGCATGTTTTCTATTTCGGTATGAGAGTTTGCATTAAACCAATTCATTGTTATGGAAATTAGAGACTATATTTCCATCTTCACAATTCTTCTTCTTTCAAAAATTTGGGAAAATGATAATTTTTCACTTCTCATTCATGATGACCATTGTAAAAAGATGCATTGTTCATGGATTTTCATCAAACCAACATACTTGAAGCGGTTTTCGACTTCTTTCTTGCCTTCTTAGATGTGACTTACTTGTGGTCTTGCTACTTTTGCCACGAATTTGTGAACAAGCTTATCCACTTTCTCATAGAAGTATTCTGGATGTTTCCACGTGCAAACGAGTTGGCTCATACAAAGTGTTTGGACCTGTTCATGTGTTCCTGAGTTTGTGTTGGAATAGCTGACCGACAAGCCAATGCGTTGACTTCTGCGATCTATTGTAAAGGATAATCGTTTTCAATATAATTTTATGCATATGATGGCGACCATGAAACCGACGTTTGATGGTTAATTTAAAGGGTTCCAAGTCGAGAATCCTAAAAAAGGGAATTGGGATTCTATAAAGACATGATGAATGTCGTGTTTCATTGACGACAGACATATAACGTCTATGCACTTTAGTGGATGCTTGACAAGGGGTTGTCAAGTTCACGAACTGACTTGCGGGAGTTATCATATGAAAGTCTGTGAGGCATGATCAGTATGACTAGAACTCCTAGGCTGCGATAGTGCTTTAATTAGTCATTTGACTTGAGGAGCCACAGTAGCCTTGTGTACGGGGATAATTGTATCTTGATCTTGGCTTA
This sequence comes from Sesamum alatum, assembly GCA_034509735.1. Taxonomy (NCBI): domain Eukaryota; kingdom Viridiplantae; phylum Streptophyta; class Magnoliopsida; order Lamiales; family Pedaliaceae; genus Sesamum; species Sesamum alatum. The sequence goes on from JACGWO010000013.1 coordinate 1,287,960, forward strand.
CGTGGTTGCATGTATGCATGGTTACTAAAAAGTGTTGTTTCAATGCAATCAGAACATGGATGAAGGTTGGTGCGTTACAAGAAAGGATTCGTCGCTCATCATGAGATCATGGTGATCTCCTATGTTCTCTAGGTTGTGCAGTCTCCAATGTTTGTGGCCACGACTATCAATCAAATAGGAAATGGGTATCCTATGTTAATTAAAAGGACACACACAAGTAGGGTCTATACATGGTTATCAGCGTCCAGAATAGGAACCGGTTGTGAAGTCCATGTCCTAGACTTTGATCGGGAGATGGCTTGGTGGAAGGATCGTATCTGCATGGTACACGTGAAGGAATCGATACAAGCTGGGACGTAAATAAGCAACAGAAGCGGAAAATATTAAATGGGATCAAATCCACATCAACCGGGCTATTTGTGCATCTACAAATCAACTATGTAATACAAGTAAAAGAGAATGTACTTCTTTGAAAGAGTGGAGTGTTCTAGCTTCAAGAAACTCTCCAACAAAGTTCCTTGCTTGTTCAGATAAGAGCAAAAGAATGCCCTCTCTAGCAATTCCACACAAAACACCGGCTTGTGTTTCTTTGAGTTTGCTACAAACTCAAGAGAATGAAACTAACAACACTTCTATGAAGTAAAAAGTGTTTTAGGATTTTCAAAAAAGATGCTTGAATCAATTTCAAGTTCTTGAGAAGGATGCAAGAGGAAATGCTTTTGAGGAAGACGAGAGAAGCAAGAGAAGAAGAGGAGCAAATGAAGACACACCAAAGGTCAAGAGTTTGCTAGGCCAACTACTCCCTCTATTTATAGGAGTAGCGTGATTCAAGTCAAGGGCTTGGCTAAGCATCTATCATGCCTTAGTTATACCCTATTCAAATATCTTTATTACATGGTAGGACCTTGTGTCCCTTGAGGCTTGTCCAAAATTTCAATTAAATTTTTCTGACTTTGAATTAGTAATTAATTGATCCAATCAATTTATTTCAAGTTCACATCAAATCTTGTTTTATTTCTTGGTCCTAAGATTAATTAATACAATTAATTAACCTTTTGGGCTTCCTATCAAATAGAATCTCAATAAATAATCCAATTGTTTAAGTGATCAATTTAAACTCTTTTAAATTAATCCCCTATTTCTTTTGGAATTAATTCTCCAGCCAAAATTAATTTTTCAATCCCATTAGTGTTTTGTGTGTGACCCTTTTAAGTCTACCCTCAACTAAACTTAGGCTTGTATCTCATATATAATTTAATTCAACAACTAAGTTGTTGTAGATTAATTAAATTATATCTCTAATGACTCTTTGATTGACGCAACAATTCAAGAGTACCCGTCACCTTGAGTGGCCGTCTAGCAATGGTTTATGGAAGTAGTCAATAGGTGAAAATAAAGGAATTTGTACAAGCCTGAGACGTTAAATGAGCAACGAAAGTGATAAATGATGTAATAAATGGGATCACATCCAATGTCAACTGAGCTATTTTTGCACTTGCACACCAACTAATTGATGTAAGTCAAAGGGTAAATACCTCTTTGAAAGTAGTGGAGTGTCCTAGCTTCAAAAACTCTCCTCCAATAATGATTTCTTGTTTTGTTCACACAAGAGCAAAGTTATGCTCTCTCTAGAAAGTCCACACAAACACCAACTGTTTGAGCCTCTGCTGGAAACTCAGGAAAGTGGGACTAAACAACACTTCTATGAAGTAGAAAGTGTTCTAAGTTTCTTAAGAAAACCTTGAATGAATTTGTAGCTTTTAAGAAAATGATGAAAAGATAAACTTTTGAGAAAGAAGTGAGATATACACGAGAGAAAATGAAGCAATATATATATATATCCACCAAGGCTCCAACACCCTCTATATATAGAGGTGGTATTTCATTCAAGTCATGGTACGTGAACTATACTCATGAGGATGCAAACGCCTAATCAAGGGCCTTCAATACATGGTTGGTCCTTCTAGTCCCTTGAAGCTTGACCACAATTTGAATTAAACACACTTCGAACGTTTGACTTTAGATTAGTAATTAATTTATCCAATCAATTAATTTCAATCCACATCATCTTTATTTAATTCTCAAACCTAAGACTAATTAACCCAATTAATTTCAAAATCCAAATATTTGATTAATTCAATTAATTAACACTTTGGATTTTCTATCACATAGGACCTCAATTCAATAATCCAATTATTCAAATGATTGATTTAAACTCCTTTAAATTAATCCTCTCTATGTTTCGGAATTAATTCAATAATTAATTCAGATTCAAAATTAATTCTTGAATTAATTTCCCACAATATCATTAGGCCATGTGTAGTTTAGATTATTATGGGTGATATCCTTGACAGTACTCCTCAGTGGTGCGTTTACTAGCAATTTGCCCAACCCGTTATTAACATTGTTGGCCCGGCACTGGGCCTCATTTTTGAGGGATTGTAATCATGTTACAAAGTTGTTGATTAGAAGCCAATGCATTTGCCCCATTTCAGATTGTGAATTGCTCCAATTTATACCCTCATCTTTTAGTGTAACACCCCCTACTTTACTACACCTAGTTACCAGTAATTAATCTTTCATTTTCTTAATCTCAACTTATCTTATAACGTAATATAAATTTTATCTATCAATATAACAGATATATATATATACGACATGAGATAATAAACATAGCCAAAAACCTTATATACATACTTCCCACTACTGTACATAACTTAAGAAATAGTTGACCAACGACCCACTGTCTAAAATTTTACACCCAAAAAACTTCCACCTTTGATGTCACGGCTGACCCACCTATTCAGTGTCACGGCACGGCTCAAGATCCAATAGTATTAGTCCGTGCGACCTATCTCCTGAAACGTATATGGCAAGGAATGAGCTGCCTACTCAATAAGTATAGCCTTTCGGTCTATATATAAGTATACGAGCAACCAGTCAAGTATAAAGTAAATATACCAACATAATCCAACATGCGACATACATTAAAGCAGATAAGAAATCACATAGCTACAATACGATATTAACTTAAGACATAATAGAGGCATTTTAGTTGTTTCCTTAGGGCCCTGCTTATCCAACCTGGAGTGCATCACTCAATGAGCTTAGCCGGCTATCACCATCATCATCATCTCAGTCACATTATTCCTCCTACTCTCTTTTCTTTTCTGATATCACACAGCACACAGCTCGTGTATATCTCATCCTCACTGATACCACACAGCACACAGCTCGTGTGTATCCCATCATCTCCATTGATCAATGACAGCACATAGCTCGTCATTGATCGTATCATTCTAAGCCATTGAGTATGCTCCCCAGTTAAATAAACCATCGTTTCATTTAATAATCATTCACTCGTCAATACCATTCCTATTTGACTTCATATCACAATCGATTATACAACCCCATAATCATTCAACCAACATCCGTGCAGCACAATTACACTATAGCACATAATAGCAATTCCACATATATAACGATCATTTTAATCACAATCGACACCCATAATCAAGTATATAAACAATTCATATTCATATCCTCATAATTATATATATATATATATATCCAAAATTCAATATCAAATTCTCACACAAGCATATAAATAAAGATATATATATCCAACAATTTATATTTATACACACACACATATATATATATATAAACCAATTAGCTATACTTACCTCAAATCTCAAAATGGTCTTGTCAACACGAAAAGCTGTTCAACCCTCCACTTTATCGTCACGTCCTATAGTAAATTATAATTTATACGATCAATAACTCATAAATATCGTAAGTTCTAATTAATATATTATATAATATTCGCATCATTCTATTTATATAGAAATTCAATCCCCCGTTCTATTTTATTTTAAATAACTTAACTTTCTACACTTCTTAGATATACTTTTAATTTATCAACTAACTTATACAATTCCCTTTTATAAAAACCCTCATACCATTATAACTATCGGTGTTAATAATATTCCTAACTTAATTTATTATAAAAATCTTATAATTTCTTAAATAACTTTTCAATAATATTTCTATTAATTCCTATCAATTCCTCGCTATTACATAATATGATTAAACACCAATATATATATATATATAATTAAATATTTAGTCAATACACCCGATGAAATTGAATACATTAATTACATTAGTGATTAAATCTAGCAAATCTAGTAATTTACTTACCCAATTATAGCAATCTTATATCAAATGTGATATTTAATATAACACTAGTTTAACTAGTCAAACTCATAAAATTTTCCGATTAAATAGTAAATCGGTCAATATAAACTACATTTAATAAATGGACTAATTATATATTATAATTATATAAATTAATAAAAATTAAAAACTAAAAATTTCATACCTGTTTTTCGTCTTCTTCCCGAGAGAATGTGTTTGATCACATTGAAAAGTTAATGTGTGTGTGCTATGAAAATGTGGCTTATGTGTTGGGTACATATATATTATATGTTTATTAAACAATTGAGGAGGTGGTGGGGTGATTCCCTCCCCACTTTCTATATACATATTATTATTATTATTATTATTATTATTATTATTATTATTATTATTATATTTATAATTAATATAATTCGCTCCCAAATATTATAATGAGTTTCAATTTATTCCGTTCAAGTTTTATCATATTCCAATTTCAACCTATAATTTATTTATAATTAACTCAAATTTTCTTAATAATTACTAATTAATCCCTCAATTATTTATAAAATCCTACGAACGTCACAATTCTCCCCTCCTTATAAAAAAATTTCGTCCCCGAAATTTAACTAACTTACCCGTTCACTTGAATAAATAGGATATTTGTCTATCATATGCTCCTCTACTTCCCAAGTCGCCTCTCTCGGAGAATGATGACTCCACTTCACTTTCACCATCTGTATCTCCTTATTTCTCAATTTTCTTACACTTCTGTCTAGAATCTCTGTTGGCTCTTCCACATATGTCAATTCCTCGAAAATCTCTATCTCTGGTTCACGGATGACGTGACTAGGATCAGATCGATATCGTCGTAGCATCGAAACATGGAAAACATCATGTATTCGCGACAACTCTGGTGGCAATACTAGTCGATACGCTAATGGCCTAAATTCTTTCAATAATTTCATACGGTCCAATATATCTCGGACTCAACTTCCCTTGCTTGCCAAATCTTAAGATCCCCTTCCATGGAGCTACCTTCAGAAAAACCTTATCACCTATTTCATATTCCATCTCCCTTCGGTGTTTATCCGTATAACTTTTCTGTCGATCTTGAGCTGCTTTCAGGCACTTTTTCACTATCTGTATCTTTTCCACCGTTTCTTGCACCAATTCCGGACCTTCCAGCTGCCGTTGATCCCTCCATATCCCAACATACTGGACTGCGACATCTCCTTCCATATAAAGCTTCGTACGGGGCCATACCGATACTAGAATGAAAACTATTGTTATACGCAAACTCCATCAAAGGTAGATGATCATCCCAGTTACCCTTAAACTCTATTGTACAAGCCCTCATCATATCTTCCAGGGTCTGAATTGTTCTTTCTGACTGCCCATCTGTCTGAGGATGAAATGCAGTACTGAAATGTAAATTTGTGCCCATTGCCCTTTGTAAACTTCTCCAAAAATGTGAGGTAAATCGAGGATCTCTGTCTGACACAATAGATACAGGCAGACCATGTAATCTCACGATCTCGGAAACATACAACTCGGCTAACTTATCCAGAGAATCACCTAGTCGTATCGGCAGGAAATGTGCTGATTTCGTCAGTCTATCTACAATTACCCAAATAGCATCATGCTTCCTGAGTGTACGTGGCAACCCTACGACAAAATCCATAGTAATCTTTTCCCACTTCCATTCTGGTATGGATAAAGGCCGAAGTTTACCTGCTGGCGCCTGATGTTCTGCTTTTACCTGCTGACATGTCATACATTTGGCCACAAACTCTGCCACATCCTTCTTCATTGTCTGCCACCAGTAGTACGGTCTTAAATTCCGATACATCTTTGTAATACCAGGATGCATGGAATATGGTGCATTATGAGCTTCTTGCAAGATCTCTCCTCGTAACCCATCTACGTCAGGTACACAAATTCTCTCCCCGTTCACTATCACTCCATCAGCTCTAATCAAAAAATTTGACTTCTTACCGTGTTTCATTCTCTCCAGCATCCGTAATAAGAAAAGATCCCGAGTCTGTGCTTCTTTGATTTGATCCACAAAGTCTGGCTTAACTTGCAAAGCTGCCAACAATCCTGCTATCTGATCAACTTCCAATTTCGCATTCATAGATCTCATTTCTAGCAATAATGTCAGATCGTGACTCCCCAAACTGGCTAAAGTACTTGAGCTCTTTCTACTCAAAGCATCTGCTACCACGTTTGCCTTCCCTGGATGATAATCAATAGTGCAGTCATAATCCTTTCAGCAGTTCTATCCATCTCCTTTGTCTCAAATTCAGTTCCTTTTGAGTCAAAATATACCTCAAACTCTTGTGATCAGTGAAAATCTGAAATTTTTCTCCATACAAATAATGTCTCCATATCTTTAATGCATGCACTATCGCGGCCAACTCAAATCATGTGTGGGATAATTCAACTCATGAGTCCTCAGCTGACGAGATGCATAGGCAATTACTTTTCCGTTCTGCATTAATACACAACCCAAACCCTGCTTTGAAGCATCCGTGTAAACTACATATCCACCACTACCAGACGGTAAAACCAAAATCGGAGTTGAGGTCAGTCTTTTTCTTCAACTCATCAAAGCTTCGTTGGCACTGTTCAGTCCACTGAAATACTACTCCCTTCCTCAGTAACTTTGTCAAAGGACCGGCAATTATGGAGGAAGCCCTCGACGAATCTCCTATAATACCCTGCTAACCCAAGAAACTTCGAACTTCAGTCGCATTCTTCGGTACTCTCCATTCCATGATAGCTTTCACTTTTGAAGGGTCGGGCATAACCCCATCACCCGATATCACATGCCCGAGGAAAAACCACCTGATTTATCCAGAATTCACATTTGCTTAGTTTAGCATACAACTCTTTCTCCTTCAAGATTTGTAACACTATCCTCAAATGTTGTTCATGCTCCTCCCGGCTCCTCGAGTACACCAAAATATCATCTATAAAAACAATAACAAACTGATCCAAGTACTCGTGGAATGTACGATTCATCAATGCTATAAACGCTGCCGGTGCATTTGTTAACCCAAATGGCATTACCAAGAACTCATAGTGACCATAACGTGTGCGAAAAGCTATTTTCAGTATGTCATTTTCGGCTATCCTCAACTGCCAATACCCAGACCTCAAATCGATCTTTGAAAATGTTGTAGCCCCCTTCAATTGATCCAGTAAGTCATCAATCCTCGGCAAAGGATATTTATTCTTCACTGTCACCCTATTCAACTGACGGTAGCCGACACACAGTCTCATACTACCATCTTTCTTCTTCACAAATAACACTGGTGCCCCCCACGGTGAAGTACTCGGTCTGATAAATCCTTTCTCCAACAATTCTTCTATTTGTTTCTTAAGTTCTTGCAATTCCACTGGGGCCATTCTATACGGTGCAATAGAAATCGGGGCAACTCCTGGAAGAGTTTCTATCGTAAAGTCCACTTCCCTATGTGGCGGCAAAACCTGGTAAGTCATCAGGGAACACTTCAGGAAAATCCCTCACTATAGGAATTTCCTCCAACGTGAGATTAACCTTCTCTGCATCTATCACATGAGCTAGATATGCCTCACATCCTTCTAGCATTAATTGTCTTGCCTCCATGGCTGATATTACACAAACTGGCACTACCTGTCGCTCCCCCACGAATACTACTTTTGGCTGGCCCGGACGATTCAGCGTCACTTCCTTTTTATAACAATCAACCACTGCTTTATGTTGTGCTAGCCAATCCATCCCCAAAAATTACATCAAACTCCTTCAAATTCATTACTACGAGATCCACAGGCAAATTTACATCTCCAATCCTCACCAAAACTCCCCTTCCTAACACTATTCACTACTACACCCCCTCCCACAGGTAGATAAACCATCAAATTATATCCCAAAGGACTATTCTCACCTGGTATTTTTGATGCAAATTCTGATGATATATATGAATGCGTAGAGCCAGGATCAATCAAAACATAAGTCTCAACGTCAAATAACAAGATCGTACCTGATATCACGTCATTCGAAGCTGGAGCTTCTTCTCTGGTCATGTTGTATATTCTTGCTTGGGTCTGTCTCTGAGTGACTTGTGCTCCGGACCCCCTCGCACCCCCATCAACAGTGTGGTCACCATCTCTGTTACCAGTACCTCTACCCCTACCTCTGCCTCTGCCTCTCTCAACTCCTCGGCCACTGCTCCCAATACTGCTTTGACTTTGGTCCCTCTGGACGCACTTCCACCTAAACTCGTGGTCTGACTGGGACAATCCCTAGATATGTGTCCTCTACCTCCGCAGTTATAACAAATCCTGGGTATAGCATCTGGTCCCCAACACTGTCCTGAATGTCGCCTCCCACAAGTAGAACAACTAGAAATGAAAGCTGACCCCCTGTTGTAACTCTGTCCAGCTCCCCTACCTGATCCAATAGAAGGCATAGTAAATGAACTGCGCTCGATCGGGCCTCTATTGAAACCCGTTGGTCCACTGAACGTCGGTCCACTACTTCCTCGGAAAGCAGGTCCACCACGCGAAAAGTTCCCTCCTCCTGCAGAAAATGAACGACCCGTTCTGTTAGAATAGGTGACCATGTAAGCCAATTTTGGCGGGTATATGTAACCTATGTCTAGACAATTATAGGTGTTTGATAAATCATTAATGAATAAAGAAGTGAATTTCATTTGGCATTACTTTGTTTGTGTTCACTTTTCTATATCTGTTCACTACGCAAACAAAGCCCACGGACTGAGAATCAATTTCGGGGACTGGGACTACGCTTGGAGGTAGGTCCATGGAATCAGTCTTCCCGAATCAGTCCGGAAATCTCCAAGTCAAGGAATCCCGAAAATGGGTACCGGGATTCCATTTGAGACTCGCACTAAGCACCTGCTGTCGTGTTTCATCGACGGGTGACGAGGGTCGTCTAAGCAGTGTTAGTGGTTAGCATGCTAGGACGCAGCTGACTGAGGTGACTCGCGGGAACCGTCTTACGGAGGACCTTGAGTATGGTCAGCAAGTATGACGTGTATTCTCGGTTCCAACGGTACAGGTCAAGTCCTTTGACTTGAGGAATTGCTGAGTTTACCTGTACATCAGAGCTGTATCTTAGATATGGTGAGAGATTGCCAGAATTCTCTTTGGTAGTCATAAGCCATGTCTAGTGCAGTTCTGGTGTGCAAAGTGACAGTAGTTTCCAAGAAAGGATCTGTCTCCTGTCAATAGGTTTTGGCAGTTGAGTCTCATGTATACTCTAGGTCTTGTCCCTAAAACTGTGGCCACAGTGACTGAACAGAAGGGAAGGATTCCCTTGCGGCGTTTAGTGAGGACAGACCAACACTTAGGTCCAAAATGGTACCTGCATTTTCCGTGCCCTAGACTCTAAGTGATGAGACCGAAGACAGAAGGACAAGTGTACTGTTAGAACCTAAATGTTCATCCCTGAATATTTCACCTAGTCTCTAGTGCCATGGACCGTTGCTAGATGGCCACCCATGGTAACGGAAGGATTCTAGGAATCCGACCAAGTCTAGCTGAAAGGTGAACCTAAAGAGTCACACACTATCCACACACATTTAGATATTTAATTAGGAATTAAATATTGGAGTGAAGGAATGATTAAATTGGATTTAATCGGGTCCTTTATTTTTCTTGGAGAAATAATTCCTTCTATTAGATATAAGGAATTAAATTGATAAATTAGATTTATCAAAGAGATTTATTTAATGGGCTTAAAAATAATATTTATATTATTTTAGCCTCTTGGAAATATTTAGGTTTTAAATATTCCATCAAATTAAATTAAATCAACGGTTGAGATCAATGGGAGAGATGGATGGCTAGGATTGTTTTGACTAGGTCAAAACACTACTTTGACTAGGACTTTGACTAGGTCAAAATCCTAGTCAAATTAGAGTTCTTAAAAGAGGAGTTTAAAGAGGATTAAAACTCCTCTTCTATATAAACCCCTAGCATCCTACAAGTTGAAGGATGATGAAATTCCAACACACACAACACACACACACACTCGGCTCTCTCTCCCTCCATCTCGTCCGCCCTCTCTCTCTCTCTCACACTCCAAGAAATTATTTTCTTTGTTCTCTTGTTCTTGGAACATTAGAACTTGATGAATCAATACCGTTAATTCATAACGTGTTGTTGATTCATCCACTCCAACATATTAACTTGTTCGTTGCTAGCACGACGTGCAAGATACGTGGGTGGATCGTGTGTCACGATTTGGAGGGTCTCAAGAACGAGATCTTGGTGCAAAACGGGGAACAACGCGTGTAGCCGTTGAAGACGAAAACGACAACGGGTAGGTCTCGTTTATGATTTTCGTCCTCTTTTATTTTCCCAACCCTATGGCCTCCATGATTTATTTTATGTTATTCGTTCATGAGATACACCGAACGCCCGGGAAATTTCAAAGGCACACCCTTTGAAACGTGTTTTAATTTAAAAGCATGTTTAAATTCCGCATTTATTTTTAATTATACCGCGCTTCCGCATTCGCGCTTTTCCCGGGACGATCCACAATTCCTTTCACGTTCCCCTCTTGGTCGACCTACTCGACTCCCCCACTGCATATGTCGATTTTCTCTTTTCTTCCATGTTCTTCTTCTCTTCGGTTACAGCCTCTTCCATCCGAATCGCTGACTCAAAAAGAGTTTTGAAATTCGTAATTCTAACTGCCAGACCCTTTTTTATCTCCGGTCGTAGCCCCTGCTCAAAACGGTAACAACGATCCTCCTGTGTCGCTATTGCTTCTGGTGCATACTTGGCTAATGCAGCAAAACGAAGTTCATATTCTGCCACTGTCTGATCATCCCCTTGCACTAAATTTAGAAATTCCATCCTCTTCTTATCTCGGTACATCTTGGGTCTGTATTTATCATCGAACTCGCTCTGAAACTCAGCCCAAGTTATCTCTCTTGGCTCATATGCCCTCTTTACGGACCTCCACCAAATCAAGGCATTCCCACGAATAATGAAACAACATACTTAAGTCGATTCTCCGGAGTACAGTTCACTAAGTTCAGCACGTCTTCGACCTTTTCCCACCATCTCTCAGCAATCTCAGGATCCAAGGTACCCTCAAATTCAACAGCTCCCATCTTTCTGATTCTTTCATAATTACGATCAATTGTAGTAACTGCTAGTGCTGGCGCTGGAGCGGGTGCATGCGCCTGTGCAAGAAATTGTGCTTGGGCTTGTGCTTGGGCCTGGAGGGCCATCTGAAGAATCTGTGCAAATTCTGGTGGTAACCCTACCGCTGGAGCACCACCGGGAGGAATAGGAGCATCACCACCAACACCCTCTCGACCTATCTCCACCCACCTGCACTCGCAGGTGCAATCGAGCCCTCTTCGGACTCCCCTGACACTTCCCTACCAGCTAATGGGTCAGCACGTGCTCCTTGAGAAGCCATCCTACATTAGACAATTCAGCCATTAGACACATCTCATAGCCAACCAAACACCCTAGAAACGTAGACCTGCTCTGATACCACCTAATGTAACACCCCCTACTTTTACTACACCTAGTTACCAGTAATTAATCTTTCATTTTCTTAATCTCAACTTATCTTATAACGTAATATAAAATTTTATCTATCAATATAACAGATATATATATACGACATGAGATAATAAACATAGCCAAAAACCTTATATACATACTTCCCACTACTGTACATAACTTAAGAAATAGTTGACCAACGACCCACTATCTAAAATTTTACACCCAAAAAAACTTCCACCTTTGATGTCACGGCTGACCCACCTATTCAGTGTCACGGCACGGCTCAAGATCCAATAGTATTAGTCCGTGCGACCTATCTCCTGAAACGTATGTGGCAAGGAAAGAGCTGCCTACTCAATAAGTATAGTCTTTCGGTCTATATATAAGTATACGAGCAACCAGTCAAGTATAAAGTAAATATACCAACATAATCCAACATGCGACATACATTAAAGCAAATAAGAAATCACATAGCTACAATACGATATTAACTTAAGACATAATAGAGGCATTTTAGTTGTTTCCTTAGGGCCCTGCTTATCCAACCTGGAGTGCATCACTCAATGAGCTTAGCCGGCTATCACCATCATCATCATCATCTCAGTCACATTACTCCTCCTACTCTCTTTTCTTTTCTGATATCACACAGCACACAGCTCGTGTATATCTCATCCTCACTGATACCACACAGCACACAGCTCGTGTGTATTCCATCATCTCCATTGATCAATGACAGCACATAGCTCGTCATTGATCGTATCATTCTAAGCCATTGAGTATGCTCCCCAGTTAAATAAGCCATCGTTTCATTTAATAATCATTCACTCGTCAATACCATTCCTATTTGACTTCATATCACAATCGATTATACAACCCCATAATCATTCAACCAACATCCGTGCAGCACAATTACACTATAGCACATAATAGCAATTCCACATATATAACGATCATTTTAATCACAATCGACACCCATAATCAAGTATATAAACAATTCATATTCATATCCTCATAATTTATATATATATATATATATCCAAAATTCAATATCAAATTCTCACACAAGCATATAAATAAAGATATATATATCCAACAATTTATATTTACACACACACACATATATAAATATATATATAAACCAATTAGCTATACTTACCTCAAATCTCAAAATGGTCTTGTCAACACGAAAAGCTGCTCAACCCTCCACTTTATCGTCACGTCCTATAGTAAATTATAATTTATACGATCAATAACTCATAAATATCGTAAGTTCTAATTAATATATTATATAATATTCGCATCATTCTATTTATATAGAAATTCAATCCCCCGTTCTATTTTATTTTAAATAACTTAACTTTCTACACTTCTTAGATATACTTTTAATTTATCAACTAACTTATACAATTCCCTTTTATAAAAACCCTCATTACCATTATAACTATCGGTGTTAATAATATTCCTAACTTAATTTATTATAAAAATCTTATAATTTCTTAAATAACTTTTCAATAATATTTCTATAATTCCTATCAATTTCCTCGCTATTACATAATATGATTAAACACCAATATATATATATATATAATTAAATATTTAGTCAATACACCCGATGAAATTGAATACATTAATTATATTTAGTGATTAAATCTAGCAAATCTAGTAATTTACTTACCCAATTATAGCAATCTTATATCAAATGTGATATTTAATATAACACTAGTTTAACTAGTCAAACTCATAAAATTTTCCGATTAAATAGTAAATCGGTCAATATAAACTACATTTAATAAATTGAAATAATTATATATTATAATTATATAAATTAATAAAAATTAAAAACTAAAAATTTCATACTTGTTTTTCGTCTTCTTCCCGAGAGAATGTGTTTGATCACATTGAAAAGTTAATGTGTGTGTGTGCTATGAAAAATGTGGCTTATGTGTTGGGTACATATATATATATATATATGTTTATTAAACAATTGAGGAGGTGATGGGGTGATTCCCTCCCCACTTTCTATATACATATTATTATTATTATTATTATTATTATTATTATTATTATTATTATTATTATTATTATTATTATTATTATTATTATATTTATAATTAATATAATTCGCTCCCAAATATTATAATGAGTTTCAATTTATTCCGTTCAAGTTTTATCATATTCCAATTTCAACCTATAATTTATTTATAATTAACTCAAATTTTCTTAATAATTACTAATTAATCCCTCAATTATTTATAAAATCCTACGAACGTCACATTTACCCTTAAATTGACTTTTTTACTCCTAATTTTCTCCCCTTTTGTCAGGTGCAATTAATGCACCTGACACACTTTATTAAACCCCTTACCCACTCTCACAAACACCAGATTTCACTTCTCCTCAACTCAGGTATGTTATTCTTCCTCTTTATCGGTATTCCTTCTTCATCTTCTAATTTCTACCCTTTTTTTTTTAAATGTTGGTGGTCCTCCGCAAGAAAAAATGCACTTTTTTTACTTCTGATACTAGTTACAGATTTTTTATTAGAGTCATTTTTTCCTAATTAGCAGTAATCCCTGTTTTGTTGTTTTCTCTACATCCTCGTCGCAACATCGATTAATTATCGTGGTCCGATTTTTCTGAGAAAAGAACTCGACTCAGCAAGATCATTTTGTGTACCCAGGTGAAAATTGATAATTATTTGTTCATAAACTATTCCTGAACTCAGTGAAAAAAAATTAAGAATATAAACAACAATCAAATTTCTTACCTCCAAAAGCTCGACCAAACAAATGTATATGGTAATATGAAGGAAAGATTACAATAATCTGGAGAAATAGAGGAAACATATGTTAGTGCTAAGGTAAACTGCGAAAAATTGCTTCTATGTGAAGGTTCAAAAAAACGCAAACCATAATCCATCATAAAATATCACAAAAAAAAAGAAAAAAACTCACAGTTTGCCAACGGACGGACGGATGGAGTTTTCGCCGGGAAAGAGAAGAACACTACAACACTATAATGACAAACAACATCAGAGACAAGATATGGTGTTTTGTCTAATATTAGGGCAGTAAAGTAATTTTCGAACTGAATCATACAAGTAGTCAAGGTGTAGTAAACAAGAATGTGTATTTGTCAGCCATATAATCCCAAAAAAAAAAAGCACACAAGGAAATGACCCACTAAATAGTCCTATTGCAACTAATCACAACTACAATCACAAATGCACTGTTCACCCCATTTATCCCATAACTTAAAGTAAACATGGCTAAAGTGTTTTGTGTGTGACCCTTATAGGTCCACCTTCAGCTAGACTTGGGCTTTAATTAAATCATATTCAATTAATCACTCTCGATTAACTTATTAATCCAAGAGTACTCATCACCATCGGTGGCTATCTAGCAACGGTCTATGACACTAAAAAATAGGTAAAATTGGTATGAACCTTTAACTGCGCGTACCGTATGGATACAGTCCTTCCATAAAGCTAACTCCCGATCAAAGTTTAGGGCACAAAATTCTAAATTGGTTCCCATACTTGACTTCAATAACTATGTATCCACTCTTAACTGTGTTCTCATTAATCAACATGGGAAATTATTTTCCTATCTGATTAATAGTTGTGGCAACAGATGTCTAGAGATGAACACAATCCAGAGGACATAGGAGATCACCATCATCTCATGATGGGCAATGGATCTTTCTCGGAATGCACCAACCTCCATGTATGTTTTGATTGCACTGGTGCAGGGTTTTTGGCAACCACGTAATAATGCAGTTACATCAACGAGGACCAAGATACAACCGCCCCATACACAAGGCTACTGTGGCTCCTCAAGACGGGGGACTAACTTCCATACTATCACAACTAAAGAGTTCAAGTCATACCGATCACGCAACATGGGCTTCCATATGACAACTCCTGCGAGTCAATTCAGTGAACTTGACAACCTACTTGTCAAGCACCCACTAAAGTGCACAAACGTCATAATGAAACTCGACACTTATGACATGAATGCATCACTTAGTGCAAGTCTCTACTGAACTCCTCAATGCCCATTCTTGAGGGTTCTTGACTTGGAATGTCTTAAACCAACCCTCGAAAGTTGGTTTCATAGACGCCATCAAATGCGCGACCCAACTTCATTGGTTTAACTGGTATGTGCGCTTTGTCCGTGAAATGTTGTAATAACATATAATATAACATGACAAAGATGGCCAAACAATAAACTATATTCATGATATTCAACATTACATCGAATAAGATTATTACAGTAGATTACAAAACAACCAACTAATTGGCTTTCTTGTTACCTACACTAACAATATCCAACTTGACCTTAAAGCCAATCACTCATATACTTCAAACCCATCTTCTCAAGATGTTGAGTATGACAATCTATGAAATAGGATTGGTCAATGGGTCTGCCGTGTTTTTGGCTGATGCAACATGATCCACCCGCACGTCACCGCTTCCTACCATCTCTTGAATCAGATGGTAGCGTCTGAGGATGTGTTTGGCCTATGAGATGTTGGTTCCTTTGTTTGCGCAATTGCTCTGTTGTTATAAGCATGCACTCTAACGGAGATTCTAACTAATGGGTTTAGAATCTGGAGTTCACAACTTTCTAATGCTGATCACATTTCTTTTTACTTCTGTCTCTATTAGGGTTAATTTCTATAATTAGGAACAATGTCGAGGAATTCAGTAAGCAATGAAATTAGAATTTTCTTTCTCTCATCTCCATCTTTTGTCTGCAACCCCCTCTATCCCTTCTTCTACGTCTACAGTTTTTCATTTTGATTTTTAATATTTTATAGTGGTACTAGAGCGGTCTTTGCTTGGCCGAATCTCTAATGGATGATGGAACACATCTCAAAGACTTACACGAGCTTCATAAGAAGCGTGATATACAATTAATGGAAGAGAAGACTGAGAGATAGGCTATGCAAGCTCAAATTGAAAGTATTTTGAGTAGCCAAGCTGGGCTGCAAAACTCGTATATGGAGCTAATACTAGAACATAAGTGATCCAACAACAATTGCAAGGCATGATGGAACAAATACATGCAATACAATAAGAACAAGTCGTTGTTAGGGGAAGGTCCATCACCTTTTGCTGAACGAGTCTCTTCCTCATCTCATTCTCCACCAGTTTCTCAGGTTGAACCGTTGGATGCAATGCCCCATAACCAGCTCAAATATGGCCAGAGTTCACTTTGCTCGATTTAATGGAGACGAATCTCAATCGTGGGCTAGAAAATGCTTGATATACTTTCAGATCATCTACACTGTATCGAAGGATCATAAAGTACCCCTAGCCTCTATACATTTGGATGGTCCGCGCCCCCAACTCACCTCAACATCTATAAACAAGCCCTTTCCCTTTAATATAATAATAATAAAAGAATAAGGCTTGCTTGAGAATCGGTGGGGCTTCCTCTTTATACTCTGAAGCTTGAGCTTTCCAATTCAACTTACAATTGACGCGAGCTAAATTATGGTTCGAGAGTTTGATTAAGGGTAAATAAATGCCTACATGGCCCCGTTTTGTCCAGGTAGTATATAAACATTTTGATGGTACAACCCTGGCATGATTTTGGGGGAATTTAACAAACTGCGGCGGACTGGAATCGTGCTTGAGTACCTTGAGAAATTTGAAGATATAAAGGCTCAGGTTACAATCTAAAACCTGAATTTCCAGAATCTTATTACGTGCACTGCTTTATTAGTGGCCTAATAGATGATATGAAACGTGCCATTTTATCACTAAAAACTATCTCAGTTTCAAGATGTTGCATCCTTAGCCATTAACCAGGAGAGGACAGTTGAAGCCATCCTGAAAAAAGACTCAAACCTTCACAAAGCCTGGCTAAATACCAGAAATCAACCTAACCCAAGACCCTCAAACACACACTCACCCTCCTCTCAAACTCCCAAAACCACCTGACCGACCTATCAGACGATTGTTAACTCAGACAGAGGTGTAGGCATGGAGGCCTGTGAATCTCTGCTATAATTGTGATGAGATCTTCAAAGCTGGGCATAAATGTAAACAACGATTAATGTACTGTATTATGATGGATGAGGAAGTTGCAGCTCAAGCGTAGGACTATGAGGAGATTGGTGAGGCTGAATGGGAAGGTGAGTGTCCTGAGATGTTAGTGTCACTTATTGCTATCAATGGCAGTACTAACCTCAACAATCTTATGGTCAAGGGAATTGCATATAGAAGATAAATTCAAATGCTAATCGACAGTGGGAGCACCGATTGTTTCTTCGATGAGGAGTCAGCTCAAGCCTTCTGGTGCCATTTGGAGTATACCACTCCTATGATTGTATGTGTTGCTAACAGGTGCAAGGTGGTTAATATACTGTAGTGTCGACAACCCTATTGAGTTTGACTACGAGGTAATGACAGTAACCATCTCTAAGGAAGGGACGAGACTCAAACTTAGGGCTCTCATTGCGCAAGCTCAACTACAAGTAATTACCACCAAGGCAATGACCAAACTGCTGAAAAGAGGTGCTCAGGGTATTGTTGGCTAGGTATGTTCTATGTTAGCCCAACCAGTTCCTACTGTCACTTAGATGAGCAACTACAAGGGTTGCTTCAGTCTTACTCAGATGTTTTTAAAGAGACTGAACGACTGCCCCTGACAGAAGTATACAGCATCAAATCCTCTTGAAACCGAATGTTGCCCCCATTTGGATGGCTCCCTTCAGGTATTCCTAAGCTCAGAAGAATAAAATAGAAAGCATTGTTAAAGATATGTTGAACTCTGGTGTTATTAGACCCAGCCAAAGCCCTTTTGGCTCTCCGGTATTGCTAGTCAAGAAAGCGAATGGGACATGGGCCATGTGCATTGATTAAAGATATCTAAATAGCTTAACTGTGAAGCATAACTTTCCCATACCAGTCATAGATGAACTATTAGATGAATTACATGGTGCATGTTATCTCACTAAGATTAATATGAGATCTGGGTATCTTTAAATAGAAATGTAGCTTGCAAGATATTTACAGGATTAGTTTTTGTTACTCACCAGGGACACTAGGAATTTCTTGTCAATGACATTTGGATTGTGCAATGCACCCTCAATTTTTCAGTCCCTCAGGAATCATGCTTTTTCTCTATACTTGTGCAAGTTTAGCCTTGTCTTTTATTTTTTAATGACATCTTGGTATACAGATGAAGGAATCGGTACAAGTTCAGGACATTAAATGAGGAACGAACGCGATAAATAATAATACATTAAATGTGATCATATCCCATGTCAACTGGGCTATTCGTGCACTTGCACACCGACTAATTGATGCAAGTCAAAGGGTAAATACCTCTTTGAGAGTATTGGAGTGTGCTAACTTCAAAAGCACACAAGAGCAAAACTATACTCTCTTATAGCAAGTGCACACAAAACACTAACTTGTGTCTCTTTAAGCTTTGCTAGAAACTCAAGAGGTTGGACTAGAACAACACTTCTATGAATTAGAAAGTGTTCTAGGTTACTTACGAAAGTCTTGAATGAATTTCAAACTCTTAAGAAAAGGTTGAAAGAGATAAAACTCTTTGAGGAAGAAAAGAGAGACACATAAGAGAAATGAAGCAAGATTTTATATATATATATATCCATAATCTCCACCAAGGCTCCAACACCCTCTATATATAAGTTGGTGGTTCTGACAAGTCAATGGAAGGTGAACTCTACTCATGAGGATGCAAACCCTTAATCAGGGGCCTTTAATGCATGGTAGGTCCTTGTGGTCTATTGAGGCTTGACCACAATTTGAATTAAACACTTTGACTTTGGATTAGTAATTAACTGATCCAATCAATTAATTTTAAGTCCACATCAAATCTTTATATAATTTTTGAACCTAAGATTAATTAATTGAATTAATTAATTCCAAAATCCAAATATTTAATTAATCCAATTAGTTACTACTTTAGGTTTGCTATCACATAGGACCTCAATTGAATAATCCAAATATTCAAATGACTAATTCAAACTCCTTTAAATTAATCCTCTCTCTCTCTTTTTCTCTCTCTCTCTCTTCTCTCTCTCTCTCTCTCTCTTCTGGAATTAATTCCCATCAAAACTAAATTCTCCAATTAATTTTTCAATTACGTTAGTATTTTCTGTGTGACCCTTATAGATTTACCTTCAGCTAGACATAGGCTTGTATCAAATATACAATTTAATCCGGCAACTAACTCGCTCTAGATTAAATGCATCATATTCAATTAATGGCTCTTGATTAACTCATTAATCCTAGAGAACCCGTTACCATGGATGGTCGTCTAGTAGCGGTCAATGACACTAGAGAATAGGTGAAATTGGTGTGAACCTTGAACTGCGCATATCGTATAGATACAGTCGTTCCATCTAGCTATATCTCAATCAAAGCTAGGCCATGAAATTCTAAATCAGTTCTCATACTTGACTTAGATAATTATGTATCCACTCTTAACTGTGTCTCTCATGATCAACATAGAAAACTACTTTCCTATTTGATCGATAGTTGTCGCCACAGACTTCCAGAGATTGACACATTTTAGAGGACATAGGACATCGCCATCATCTCATGATGGACGATGATTCCTTCTTGGAATGCACCAACCTCCATGCATGTTCAGACTGCATAGGTGTGGGGCTTTTAACACCTCGTAATAACGCAGTTACATCAATGAGGACCAAGATACAAATGCCTCGTACACAAGGCTACTATTGCACCTCAGTTGGGGTGTGCAGAAAATAGTTCGTACTGAAAAAATCGACCGAATAAAAAAAATAGTTCGTATCGAAAATCAAACTAAAAAATTAATTATGTTTGGTTTTATTTAAAAAAAATAGTACAATCGGACGGTACGGTTGACCTGGTTCGGTTAACCGTACCGAACCAATTTACTAATCTTTTAGTTTTTTTATTTTATAAATTATATTAATAATATATTATTATATTATTAATTAACTTACAATATTACACTATTACTTACTACTAACTTTAACTTAACTTTACTCTTCTTTGACTTTGAGAAAAAAACTCAAAACCCCTCTCAATCTCAAATCTCTTTGCTTAACGCCAACGTGAGAAGGAAGGAAAGCTGTCGCGCTGAGAACTGAGAAGCTGAAGCTTTGCTCAACGCCGTGTTGCCGAAGCTGTTGCACTGAGAGAGCAGAGGTCGGAGGTGTATCAGAAATACAGAAACACGGTCGCACTGAGAGGGCGGGGCCGGTTGGAGAATCAGAGAACCCCATCGCAATCGCATGCACTGAGAAGCTCTGTTGAGTCGAACACAAGTTAATATTTTATTTTCATGATTTATCTTATACTTGTAGATATCGTATCAAGTGTTGGCTCAGAGTCAACCATCATCAGATTATGATGTCATATGTCGCGTAAGTATTTTCATGCACTTTTATAGTTTTATTTATAGTTTGTAGTATAATTTCTTTCCTTTTTTTTGGTTTTTTCTTTTTATTTGTAAGTTCATGGTACTTCAATCTCGGATTCTCAAGATTCTAAACTGGTGAAAAGTGACGTCTCATCAAGTTCAAATTCGTTATTCAAACTTCAAAGAACAAATAGATGTTATTCAATACATGTATTCATGAATCATAATTAAATATTGTGGACAATGATCTAGAATTTGAATTGTTATTTTGATTTTGAATGCCATGAATAGTCTTCATGTTGTGTTTTTTTGATTTAAATTGTATTCATATGTTGAATTAAATTAAATTAAATGAAACAAAAGTAAAAAAAAAAAAGCTCGGTTTTTTAGTTTATAACAAAAAAAGAGATCGGTAATAACCGTACTGAACCGGCTTTTTCGGTTCGATTTTTGGTACACCAATTCGGCGTACTGAAAAGCCGGTAACCGAAAAATTAATTCGGTCGGTTACCGAAACCAAAATGGACACCCCTACTCCTCAGGTCGGAGGACTAACTTCTGTACCGCTGTAGCTAAGGAGTTCCAGTCTTAATGATCATGCCACACGGGCTTCCATATGACAACTCCTACGAGTCAATTCAGTGAACTTGAACTCACTTGTCAAACACCACTAAAGTGACTAAAACGTCATACATTTGTCGTCGATGAAACACGACACTCATCATATGAATGCATCACTTAGTGCAAGTATCTATAGAACTCATCAATGCCCATTCTTGAGGGTTCCCTTGGAATGTTCCAAATGAACCTTGGAAGTTGGTTTCATGTCGCCATCAAATGCGCAACCCAACTTCTTTGGTTTAACTAGTATGTGGGTTTTGTCTGTCAAATGTAGTAATAACAAAGTGTAATGGCCAAAGAATAAGCTATACTCTTGATATTTAACATTTCATGAAATGATATCATTAACAGTAGATGACAAACTAACCAACTGATTGACTTTTTGGTTATCGACACTAACAATAGCAAAACATGGGATGATCACCTTCAGCACCTCCACACTACTCTAGGTTTATTGTGTAGTCATCAGTTATTTGCAAAAATGAGTAAATGCAGTTTTGGGAAGGATGTTGTAGAGTACTTGGGCCACATAATTTCTCCTCCAGGTGTGTGCACAGACCCTGAGAAGGAAGCTTGTACGTAAGCATGGCCAATCTCCAAAATTGTTAGAGAGTTAAGGGATTCTTAGGTCTTACCGGTAACTATGGGAAGTTTGTCAAGAATTATGGGCTCATTTTCAAGCCCTTGATTGAGTTGCTCAAGAAGGACAATTTCTTTTGGGGGTAAAATTCATTTTAGTCCCCGACATTTGATTTCAACTTTAAAATAGTCCGTGTCTTTTCAATTCTCTTTAAATTAGTCCATCCAATGGGTAATCTTCCCATATTACCCCTATAATGTTATTTTATAGAAAATTATTTTAGTGCTTCACTTTTCATTTTTATTGCAATTTGATCCCTCATACATAAACTAGGAAATTATAATTTTTTTAAGTGGAAGAATTTATCCTTGGACAATTATTTAGATGTTTGTACACATTTAATTTTAAATTTTAGAAATAATTATTTTTAAAAAATATACATATATTATTTGGATAATTAAAAATATTAAAGAAGTAGAGGAAAGTTATGAGGAATATTAAAAAAAAGAGCAAGAGAAGAAAAGGAAGAATAGAAGTTGATAAGAAAACAAATTATAAATTAAAAGAATAATTTAAAAAACAAAAAATCGCAAAAAAATGAAGACAAAAAAATGGTGATTTTCAATTATATAAAAGTATAGCTAATAATTTGATTAATGACATATCAACATAATTATCGTGAATTTATTGAACTTCTTGAATTTTTCAAAAAAAAAAAAAAAAGAATGCTAGAATGGATAAGGGGTTTTATATACCCTATTCTTCACATTTTAGCTGACACATTTATTTATTTTTATTTATGATCTAATTTTTAGAAGTTTTTTGTTTAAATATTTTCGCTCCATTTTTTTAACCAAACTTTTCTCCAAGTTATTTGTTCAAATATTTTTTTATTTGAAAAATTCAATAAGTTCATTAAATTCACAAAAATTATGTTACTATATCATTAATCAAGTTATTATCTGAATAATTGATTAACAATAAATTTTTCCAATTTTAAACGGATATAGTTCTCAGTTTGAAAATATAAAAGTGAATGACAAATAATTTTATATAACAAAAAGAAGAGTTTTATAAGGGTAATATGGGAAAGTCACTCAATGGGAGGACCAATTTGAAGTGAGTTGAAAAGACAAGGACTATTTTGAAGTCAAAATCAAAAGTCAGGGACTAAAATAAATTTTATCCTTTCTTTTGGACACCTGCAGCAAGACTGGCATTTAAGGCTTTGAAAACTACAATAAGCAACACCAGTACTTGCATTGCCAGATTTTTCAAGCTATTTATGGTGGAACTAGATGCTTGTGACAGAGCTATAGGTGTTGTCCTTATGCAATCTGGACCAACCTATTGCATTTCTCAGTAAAGCTCTTGAGGTTAAGAATTAGACACTTTCAATATATGAGGAGATTTTGGCTATCATGATGGCTGTGAAAAAATGGAAGCATTATTTAATGGGGAATATGTTCACCGTTAAGACAGGTCAATAGAGTCTTAAGTATATTTTAGAGCAAAAGGTGGCAATTCATCGCAACAGAAATGGATTTCTAAGTTTCTTGGTCTTGACTATGAGATCCAATACAAGACGGATAGAGAGAACAATGTGGCTGATGCATTATCTAGAATGGAGCATGGTGAATGCACCCAAGTCACCCCTCATTATCCTTAATTGGGTTTATGAGATTCAACAAACTTATAACAATGATGATGTGTATCAACCTATTGTGCAAGCTAAGATCATTCAACCTACTGCTCATAAAGAGTTTACCTTGCAGGCTAGAGTATTGAGAAAGGGAAAAAAAGATTTGTGTTGGGTCCACCCCTCTACTGAGAGAGAAGATCATCCAGATCCTCCATGATTCTGCTATTGGAGGACACTTGCGCATTATAGGGACCCATCATAGGGTTAAGGCAATGTTCACATTGTCAAAAGTAAAAGAAAAGGTGTCGGCCTGGGTCAAGAACTATGAAACTTGCTAGATTTCTAAGGATAAAAGAGTTCCTTATCCTTGGTTGTTGCATCCTCTAGAGATCCCAAATCAACCGTGGGTTTATATACGCATGGATTTTATTGAAGGGTAGCCTATTTTAGAAGGAACAATTCCATATTGGTAGTGGTGGATAGGCTGACCAAATATGCACATTTTTCTGGGGTTATCTCATCCGTATTCAGCTGAAATTTTAGCTAAGCTCTTTGTAGACAACATCTACAAACTACATGGGTTACCTTTTAACATTATGACTGATAGAGACAAGGTTTTTACAAGTTAGTTCTGGAGTGTTTTGTTCGAAACCCTCAACATCCAACTCTGCATGACCTTACCACCCTCAATGCGCATGTGGCATATATGCGGTGTATGTATTTCCTGGAACCTAAAACATGGAGCCAATGGTTTGCTTTGGCTGAACATTGGTCGAACGCAAAGTTCAACACCAGTCTTAAAATCACTCCCATTAAGGCACCCTATGGTCATGTTTCAGCACTATTTTCATTGGAGCCTTACATTAAGACTGAGCACCCAGATGCCGATGACTACTTGAGGAGTAAAAGCAAAACAGTAGAGCTCCCAAAGTCCAACCTACATGAAGCTCAAAATAGAATGAAACACTATGCTGACAAGAAGAGGATTGAAAGAGAGTTTCACGTTGGGATTATGTGTATCTTAGACTGCAACCGTACAGGCAAAATACTGTACAATTAAGGCGAAAACTGAAGTTGGCTCCTAGATATTGTGGGCCATTATTGGTTCAAGAGAAGATCGCTTGAGATTACCACCACAATCCAATGTCCACCATGTTGAAAAAAATGGGACACAAGCACACACCACACAAGCTCTCCCTATGTAGCACCCCCTCCATAAATATATTCCCTCTCTTAAGAAACTCACATTTAAACCCAATAAGATAATTCTTATTTTAACTAATATATTATATAACATCACGGAATGACATACATCATAAAAAATATTGTATTTAATCTTCAATCGTAGAATTTATGAAATAAAGAAAGGAGAAAAGTGAAGTTTCTAGTTATTACAGAACTTGAAATACTAACTCCATGAAAGTCTAGTATTTATGAAATTATGTAGCTAAAACGCCTTTCAATATATCATGGCTGACCCACCTAGTAATACTGATGATTGGCTTATGATTCAATTCAACTAGTCATGTGATGTATCTCCTGAAAAATATGTGTGTCAAGAGATGAACTGCTTACTCAATAAGTATAGCTAATTAACTTATATATATACATATATACACACACATACGTAACAAGACAAATCTTCAATGACACCAACCACAAATATCCGCCATGTAATCACAACAAATTAAAGAAGTAGCACATACCAACAATCATATTTTAATCCATAGTATAATACGAGTTATTATTTATTATCTTATGGCCCCTTTACCCAAGCTGGGTGTATCACTCAATGATCTTTGCCCGCTATCATCATCTAAACTGCAATATCTTCTCTTTTTTTCTCAATATCACACAACACACAACTCGTATAATACCCATCTGCGATGATACCACACAACAAACAATTCGCATGATATACTATCATCAATGATACCACACAACACACAGCTTGTATGATATCCCATCATCTCATTTGATCAATTGGTAGCACATAGCTCGTCATAAATCATATCGTGGTAAGCCATTGCAGTATGTCCCCCAGTTAGGTAAGCCATCTCTTTATATCAATTTACCATATCCCATCAACAAATTAATCATTTAGTTTCATTTGTCAATTAGATTTTCCATCAATAGCGTCATCATTCATTTCCGTTGAACAATCAAATATAGTATCACACAATCATTCATCTGTCTTTCTTACACCATAACCCAGATAAGCATATAGCAACTTCACAGGACAACAAGGTAATCCAGACAAATAATCAACAATTATCAATTTGGTATACAACACAAATACATATATATATATCCACATATGTATATCCATTAGTTATATTTACCTTAATTTGAAAAGATTACGTTAGTAGAAGAAGCTACTCAACATTCTACTTTAACATTGTG
This sequence comes from Sesamum alatum, assembly GCA_034509735.1. NCBI lineage: Eukaryota > Viridiplantae > Streptophyta > Magnoliopsida > Lamiales > Pedaliaceae > Sesamum > Sesamum alatum. The sequence goes on from JACGWO010000013.1 coordinate 1,314,322, forward strand.
TCCTATAATAGGTTATAATACGTATAATCACTATATCGATCATATCGTAAATTCTAAATAAAATATTAAATAATATTTGTATATTTTTTCACCAATCTTTTTATATCGAAATTCAAATCTTCATTCAGTTTTCTTTTAAATAACTAAAGAATCTAAGCTTTCCAGATATATATCTAATTTATCAGTTAACTCATAAGAATTTATATTATCAAACCCCTCATATTTTTTATAGCTACCATTCTTGATAATATTGTTGAATTAAATTATCTAAAAACTATTTTCCTTTTTAATAAACACTAGAAAGCATGACGTGCGATGCACGTGTACAAATATATTTTTAGAAGTAATTATATTATTTATGTTAAGTTCATGATATTATTCATATTTTTTCCTATTGAAATATTAGTATTATACAATTATATTTCAAACAAATTGATAATAATTATTTAAATTGATAAAGAAACTATTCAATTCTATTATGTGTAATGCAATTTCTAAATTTAATTGATACTATTGAATAAAAAGATATTCCCCAAAATTAAAATTTTATATTTCGTATATTCACTAATGATTAATTCATTATTATGTATCAAACCAATTAATATGAAAATATAAATAATGATATTCAAAAAAAATAATATTAAAATAAAAATAATTAGTCAAAGCTCCTTATCTTGGATAGAAGAAATTTCAATTTAATAAAATAAATTGATCAATTTTATTTGTAGGTTTTATTATGCCTATTTTTTGTTTTTTAATTTTATTTTATTTTTTTGTTATATTTTGTATGTGTGTTGTATGTTTTCTTATACTATTATATTTGAATGTCATTTATTTTTAATTTATTGGCACTATTACAAACTAATTATTTATTGACTATTGTTATAAAACTATAATCAAATTGGACCATAGTATCAATATTCGTATTGTAAGATCCTATAATGTATGTTAATCATATTTCAGTAATAACATTTTTTATATATTGTGAAAGCATTATTTACATGCTTTATGAACTTCTAAATTTTGAAATATTATTGTATAAAAATTTATATTTCACCTTTATAAAAGAAACAATAAATGTAAAAGTAAAACATTCAGGATTATCTAATATTAAAAAAGTTAAGTGCTAAGAAATTCACTCAATAGTTGAATTTTCATAAGCAATTTCAATTTAATAATATTCTATTCATATATCAATTTTTATTCTCTTTAGTACTCATGATTTTTAAACTTTTAAGTTATTTTGATGAATTTATTACCGTAAAAATATATTAATCTTATTGGCTTATTTATTTATCATCTTTTTTTTCTAATTTCAACACAATCAACTCAGTTTTTATTTATTGTCTTATTGTACTAAGTTTATTCTAAAAAATTATTAATTCTCTTAATATGAAAATATAATTGTACTAATGTGTTAGCATATAATTATTTTAAAATTTTATACTTTTAATTGTTATTGTGTTAATATTTACTCACCAATTGACTTTTCTTATTTTCATAAGGGGAAATAGCATTTTTCAGTCAGTAACTTAGGTCATTTTCATTTTAATTTGGTCCATTGATTTTGGGATTCTCACTTTCGGTCCCGTAAATATTAAAAAGTAGCAATTTGGTTCCATAACACCTTTCCCTCTGGACATTTAAAAGAAAATGCCATGTGGGCGTTAAGTGTATAATAATACAAGTGGACCAAATATTACAACTTTTATGAACCTTTTAACTCATAAAAATAGTTACATATGTCTTGTTAGAACCTACAATTATGTTAGTTAATTTACTATTCAATAAGATAAGATTTTAAATTAAATTATTTATTATATCACTATTTATACACTTCTTCAATGTCAGTGTCTTGGGGGTGCAGGGGGAGGGGAACATGGTGTTTTTAGCCTATTAATATTGAAATAAAATCTATTAGTTAGCTCTTTTTTAAATTTTCAATAGCACTTCTAATTTAATCAGATTGATAATTTTTATTTGTAATTAAATTTTGATACTTATTTGTTATTCCATTTTAATAAAATTTATCAATTTTTATTCATAAATTTTATTGTGTCTCTTTTGCTATTGTTTGATTTTGCTATATTATGCTTGTGTATGTAATATATTTTCTTTTACTATATTTTGAATGTCGTTGATTTTTAATTTATTGACACTAAATGATTACAATCTAATTGTTTATTGACTATTATTATAAAAATATAATTTAATTGGAAAATATTACCAATATTTTGTATTGTAAGATCCTAATGTTAATTATATTTTAGTATCAATTTTTAAATATTGTCAAAGTATTAATTACATGCTTTATTACCTTCTAAATTTTAAAATATTATTGTATAAAATTTTATTTTTTGCCTTTATATTGTATAAAATTTTATTTTTTGCCTCTATATTGTATAAAATTTTATTTTTTGCCTTTATATTGTAATTTTTAATTCTATATGTTTTGGTTTAGCTTCGATCTAATCTTATTTTTATATGCACCGATTGGTATAATCTATTTCTTTTTCAATAATATATTATGTTACAACTTAATTTTTTATGTCACATTTGTTGTTGTGATACTTATATTCTATTAGTTTATATAAAAGAATCAATAGATGTAAAAGTAAAGCATTCATGATTATCTATTACTAAAAAATCAAGTACTAAGAGATTCACTGAATAGTTGAATTTTCACAAGCATTTTTAATTCAATAATATCATATCCATATATTAATTTTAATTTGTAATTAAATATTGATATTTATTAGTTATTATATAAATATAAATATTTAAATTTAGATTAGTATTTTTATATATTATTTATGTGTAGTTTATTTAAAACTTTTAATGTGTCATGGTAAATTAAAACTTTCTTAATATAATTAAGATTTCTTCTAGCAAAGATTGTGTTGAAATATTATTTGGCATATTAATTTTTTTTTAGTTGAATATGTTATTCATTCTCTAAGTAGTTTAGAGCAATTAAGACTCTTAAATATTTTTTCCTATATAATTTTATTTTTCTATAACTAATTTTCTGTGACTGTTGTCAAAATTTAGGGTAAATGACAGTGACACCCCTTGAGGTTAGATCAAAATACACAAACACCCCGTATTTTTTGCAAAATTACAGCTACACCCCCTACTCAAAGGCAAAACTTACACTAATACCCTCTGAAAAATATTACACTAACACCCCTCAGGGGGTGTAGCTGTAATTATACAAAAGACAGGGGGTGTTTGTGTAATTGGACCTAATCTTGGGGGTGTCAATGTAATTTACCCAATTTAAAATTTAATGCGTGACAGGTCTGTGTAATTGTGCTCATTCACGATTCACGATTAGAAGCGAGTTACTAAAATTCTGTATAATTGGATTCATTCATAATTCACGATTTAGGTTTTTTATCTTAAATTTATATGGAGGAGGTTTAGAATATTTAGAATTCTAAATTGTTAAAAATTCTAGAATCTGTAGAATAATAATTAATAATATTTAAATAAGGGTATATTTGTCTTTTCACAATGAAAACCAACAACTTAAATATTCACACATTTATATAGAGTATAGATTATATATTCTCAAATATATTTTTTAAATTTTTTTAAACATATTTTTTTTAATATTTCTATTAATTTTCATCAATTCGTCACTACTATAGTAATTAATAAACACCAGTATATATAATTAAGTATTTGATTGATAAATCTGATTAAGTTGAATAAATCAATTATAACAATGACTAAACCTAATAAATTCAGTAATTTAATTAATTAGCTATAACACCCGGCCATTTTAAATTGAATATTTAATCAATCCATAACTGATGAATAATCAAATTCATTAAATTTTTGGGTTAAACATTAAATTGGATAATAGACGTTACATTTCATAAATGCACTAATCAAATATATATATATATATATATATATATTCATACCAGTTTATGGCCTCTAGAAGAAGAAAAAGGCCTGCAGAGTTTTGGCCCAAATGACTGGCTTCTGATCTTTATATTTAGGGTTAATTACATTTAGACCCCCTCTGAAAATGCATAATTTCACTTTTCCCCAAAAAAGTTTTGAAATTATATTTACACCCCCTCTAAAAATTCTTTGTTTACACCTGACCTCTATTCATTAAAGTTTGGGCGGAAAGTGTTCATTTCAACAAAAATAATTACATAAATTTTCAATTTTGCCTCTCATTTAACATTCTCATGCAATAACTTTGTACTTATAAGGAAAAAATATAATAATATTGGCCTCACTCCATACATATACGTTACACTTATCCTCTTATAAGTACAAAAATATACATGAAAATGTTAAATGTGGGAAAAATTGAAAATTTGTGTAATTATTTTTGTTGACGTGAACATTTTTCGTCCAAACTCTAACGGATGGGGGTCAGATGTAAACAGAGAATTTTTGAAGGGGGTGTAAGTGTAATTTCAAAACTTTTTTGGAAGAAAGTGTAATTATACATTCTCAGAGGGGGTATAAGTGTAATTAACCCTTATATTTAAAGTGGTGATGATGATTATTTCCCAATTTTAAAACATTGGCTTGGAGAGTTGGCAACACGTGTTGCCTTTCCCATTCCTATGTTTCTTTTATTTTTTTTTTAATTTTTATAACTTTTATAAAAATTTCAATTTTGTCCCCTAGTTTCTTTTTGTATAACTTGACCACAAATATTTTATAAAATTCCAATTTAGTCCCTTGCACTTTTAATATATTTAAGTTTCAACATATGATTTACTTATCAATAAATTTATATTTTTTTATAATTACCGATTTGTCTCACAATTATGTATAAAATTCGTGCATGTTACATCCTATTTGCGATTTTGATGGCATTTGCAGGGTTTTTCCTTTAGCTATACTTGGAAGGAGGTTGATTCACAGGTAAAAAACAACAGTCTCCCAAGTTCTCATACACTGGGCCAATTACTCACCTACTGAAAAGACCTGGAAAGATTATTGCAACATCAAATACCAATTTCTAGATTGATACGATCCCTTGTGTGCAAGGGTCTGAAAAACTAGGGGGCAATGTCATGTACTTGGAAGGAACTCCGCAACCGTTGGATCAAGCAGGAGACGTGTTGAAACACAGCCGAACGATCAAGCGTTCAATGAAGGAGGGAAACGACATCGCCCTAACTTATGATATTGGGGGGCCCTATTGACGACATATGCGACACCATTCTAGTTAAATTAGGGCTAGTTACAACTAACGCGAATGGCACCATTTTGAGGAGGGACCAATTCGAGTGGACCGATCAGATACAAATCATCCAACAACTATGAGCTCACCTGGAAGCACACACTTTAATGGAGATTGTAGCTAACACATTGAGCAACTGAAATTCACCACTTTCTGTTACTGATCACATTTCTTTTTACTTCTTTCTATAGGGTTTATTTCTATAAATAGGAACCATGTTGAGGAATTCAGTAAACAATGAAATTAGTATTTTCATTCTCTCATCTCTATCTCTCGTCTACAACCCCCTCTATCCATTCTTCTACTTCTTCAATTTTTAGTTTTGATTGTTTAGTATTTTACAGTTCATCATCTATCAAATATCCCATTTTAATCCTCGTCTCTCCAACCGATCTCACTTAGCCTTGGACCATTAAATGGACTTTGCTGTGGAGGAATTTCTAGGAACTTGACATCTACAAGATTCTATGTAAGGAAATTTCACTTCACTTTTTTTTCCCCCTCCAAAGTGAACCAACATCTGTCACTAGAACCATTTGACACGGAAAGAGGTACACTGAAACAAATATGATTTTTTTATATGGTTAATTACTATTATTAAAAGTAAAAATTATGGCAAATACTAATTAACCACATTTATGCAATAGCTATTAGCCGTTGTTTCTGCAAACGAGGCTAAAACATTTGTTGCAGCTAAAAATTGTGGCAAATATTTTGACCATATATAATCATAGTGAATCTTGATTTAAATTTTTGCATTGATTTTCTCTGACTGTGGTAGATAGTATTGCATTTTCAGTACAAGGTGTTTCATTAAAAAAATAAAATAAAAGAGGAAATAAAAGGTACAATGATCACTCATTCCAAGCTATTTTTCACAATCTATAAGGATCGAAGACTGTAGACTCTCTTTAGAATCTTCACTCAGCACCCTCAACCTAATTTGCTTGATAACCAATCTAGCTACCATTTCCGACGGAGTGCTGATACCCTTAAATCGTCTATTAAGTCGTTCTTGCCATATGTGGTAAATAGCCGATGCCAAAGTGGCTCTAGCTGCTACACTAAATAAACGTCTTCCCCTCAGTGTCCTAGAAGCCAATAGTTTTTCTTGTTTCCATGCCACGTGCAGCCACTTGAACTTCACTTTCCTTTTCAAAATAACCAAGCATCTTCTAGAATAGCTGCAATTAAAAAACAAGGGTGCATGCGTCTTTAGTTCTTGTGCAGTACATAAACACACCCTATATCGTCCTACACTATCCATGGATTATCCGTGGTCGTTAGCTTCTCTTGAATTGCTATCTAAAGGATAAAAGTGTTCCTATGAATTTTGAGGGGTCCATGCATCAAAGTAAACCATTCCACTCTTTAGGTTCACAACTCAGCTGAACTTGGACTTGTATCACATATACAATTTAATTAGCAACTTACTTCCATTAGATTAATTAGATCTTATCATAATTAATTGCCCTCAATTAACTCCTTAATTGGAGGGTACCCGTCTCCATGGGTGGCCATCTAGCAATGGTCCATGGCACTAGAGAATAGGTGAATTATTGCGTGAACCCGTGAGCTACGCATACCATGCAGATACAGTCCCTCCGCTAATAACCTCTCGATCAAAGTCTAGGGAATGGAATTCGTTACTGGTTCCCATTATCGACTTTGATGTCTATGTATCAACTCTTCAAGTTATGCTTCCAATTTATCAATATAGGAAAAATTCTTTCTCCTATTTGATCAACAGCCATGGCCATGGGCTTCGAGGAACGCATACTGTAGAGAACATATGAGGTTCGTTATCATCTCATGATAAGTAGCAGATCCTATCTTGGAACTCACCAACCTCTATGCATGCTACAACTATGTCTGAAACATGATCGTATAGTGATCCAGGATGAAACCTGAGACCACATTGGACATGATCAAGTCATAGCCGTCCTATGCACAAGGTTACCAAATGCTCATATAAATATAATGTTTAAAGCATATGAGGAAGATGGCCAAAGAACATTTCTTAAATTAACATATCATTGAAAAAGATCGTCTAGAATAGTTTACAAAGAGCCAACAATTGGCTTAACGGTCACCGATTCTAACAGGACCACCCTAGACGGACCATAGACTCACTGCAGGCTTAGTGGGTCGCATAGGTTGGTCTCGTGATCATCCAACAGGGGTATTGTAGGTTTACTTGCATGCGATGCATTTATTTAAACGCTTTATAATATTGGATATTTATGCATGCGAAATATTACTGTGATGAGGTCTCGGTCAATAATTTCGAACTCTCACTTGGTAGGACCAAGTTGAAATATTAAACCCATGATGGACTTGGATCAAAATGGTTTTGATCTGTCCAAGCCTTCCATCCATAGCAATGCCGTGAGGAAGCTACCGCTGCCCAAATGTGGTCTCACGAGTCATGGCACATTTGGAATAGAGGAAAGCTGCACCATTGTTGTGAACAAACAGTACGCTCATTGTTTCCCTGTCTCACGAGTCGTGGGGGGCGACAGTTGAGGTATGATTTGGTTGATGGGTCGGGCCTAATATCGAGTAACATGATTTGCTTGGAGTCCTTGGGATCATGTGAAGAGGTGAGGCAAAATATCTTGGGATCCTCATCGGATGAGAATGGTATTAGATACCTCCCACGAGGCTTTTCCCATGTGAATTGTAAAAGCGGGGCATGGAGAATTGCGCTTGTGGATCCCAAGCCCACTAGAAAATGGTTTTTTGAAAATCCATTTGAGAGTGATGGGCTTTCGCAGAAATAGTGGGAGGGGTTAATGACTAAAGGACCAAGTCTTAACTTGAACATAATATTGTTATAATCTACTGAATGTTTTTTATGTGTAACTGTTGATGTCTAAGAATCCACTAACCCCGTCTACTTGAGACTAATAAGTCTAATGGAACGTATTACCACGCCTGGATGTGAAATCTTAAGATGGTCTTAGATTTCAAAGAACCAGACTTATATTCTCGATAAGGTTTTTCCCCAAATCTTGTCGGAAGGGTCATCGCCCAAAGAACGTTTGACGTTCAAGAAGAGGCTTGATGACAACTGGAAGGTCCACGACATCATACTGGCGTCCATGGATAATGAGATCCAAAAGCAATATGATAGGCTGGAGGATGTACTAATAGTTAGAAACTGCACTTTTCTCTTTTTCTTATATTTATAAATGCTCAGATTGAGGATTAAATATAAATTTTTGATATCTACATAATATGTCGAGTAACATATAATTTATGTAATTGGGTTAAATGTGAATTTCTTATAAGATGGAAGGTAATTACGAAGGGGTCTTACATAATGAGTTGCATTCTCCTTACATAAGAGAACTATTTGGCTCTCCATGCATCAATTCTACGATTAATTTTATCTAACAAAGACTTGCAGTCAACAACCATGAGTCTAGAAGATGTCAATGACACACCCAAGTATTTAATTGGTAATTGCCTTCAGGGAATCCCACCATTGCTTGCAAAGCTGCCGAGTCTGTAGCTGACTTAGAAAAACTAATAGAGCTCTTATCCACATTAGCATGCAACCCATATTCGTGAGCTAACTCATTGAAGGTCTCTTTAAGCATGGAGATGGACTGTAAATCATCCTTCCAAAATAACAACACATCATCAGTGAAACTAAGCATATATTAACTTGGTGTCCTTGTATCTCCAGTGATAATTAAAATCCTCTGCTTGCTGAATATTTTTCTTGACAGTAGCATGGAGCATCTCCATGACCAAGCAATCATGGAGGCTATAGGATTTGAAAAGAAAAAGGAGACGAAAACGTAAAAGAGACCTACCGATTTGTCGTTTTCGTCTTCTAACCGGTACTCGCGTTGTTCCCCGATTTGCTCCAAAATCTCGTATGTGAGATCCTCCAAATTATGACACGCAATCCGGCCACGTATCTTGTACGTCGTGCTAGCGAACGAACAAGTGTATATTATTTGGAGAGGACGGATCAATCACACGTTATTACTTAACGGGATTAATCCTCCTTTTTGTTCAATTGTTAACACAAAAGAACAATTCTTGGGAAGAGAGAGAGAGAGAGTGGTGGACGAGAGGAGAGGGAGAGGATACGAGAGAGAGTGTGTGTTGTGTGTGTATTGGAGTTTCATCATCTCTCTTATGGTGAGAGGCTAGGACTATATATAGAGGAGGAGTTTAATACTCTTCAAACTCCAACTCTAGAAGACTAATTTGACTAGGATTTTGACCTAGTCAAAGTCCTAGTCAAAGTAGTAATTTGACCTAGTCAAATTAATCCTAGCCATCCATCTCTCCTTTTAATCTCAACCATTAATTTAATTTAATGGAATATTTAAAACCTATTTAAATATTCCAAGGGCAATAAATAAATATACTAAATATAAATATTTATTCTAAGCCCATTAAATTAATTTTCTAATAAATCTAATTTATTAGATAAATTCCTTTTATCTAATAAAAGGAATTAATTCTTTCCAAGAAAATTAAGGACCCCATTAAATCTAATTTAATCATTCCATTTCTCCAAATATTTAATTCTAAACTAAATACTTAATGTGTGTGGATTGTGTGTGACTCTTTAGGTTCACCTTTCAGCTAGACTTGGTCGGATTCCTAGAATCCGCCCGTTACCATGGGTGGCTATCTAGCAACGGTCCATGGCATTAGAGACTAGGTGAAATTACGGGGATGAACATTTAGGCTCTAACAGTACACTTGTCCTTTCGTCTACAGTCTCACTACTTAGGGTCTAGGGCACGGAAAATGCAGGTACCCATTTTGGACCTAAGTGTCGGTCTGTCCTTTACTAAACACCGCAAGGGAAACCTTCACTTCTGTTCAGTTACTGTAGCCACAGATTTTAGGGACAAGACACAAAGTATATGTGAGACTCAACTGTCAATGCCTTTTGACAAGAGACAGATCCTTTCTTGGAAACCACTGTCACTTTGTACACCGGAGTTGCACTAGACATGACTTATGACTACTCAAGTATTTTTTTGGCAATCTCTCACCATATCTAAGGTACAGCCCTGATGTACAGGTAAACTCAGCAGTTCCTCAAGTCAGAGGACTTGACCTGTACTATTGAAACCGGGAACACACGTCATACCTAGCCGACCCTACTCAAGGTCCTCCGTAAGACGGTTCCTGCGAGTCACCTCAGTCAGCTGCTCCCCAGCAGTCTAACCCACTAACATTGCTTAGACGACCTTCGTCACCCATCGATGAAATATGACATCAGATGCTTAGTGCAAGTCTCAAGGGGAATCTCGGTACCCATTTTCGAGATTCCTTGACTTGGAGATTTTCGGACTGATTCGGCAGGACTGATTTCATAGACCTACCTCCAAGCGTAGTCCCAGTCCCCAAAATACGTTTTCAGTCCGTGGGCTTTGTTTACGTAGTGAACAGATAAGTATAAAACAGATAAAGTGAACACAAACAAAGTAATGCCAAAATGAATATCACTTCTTATTCATTAATAATTTATCAAATCCCTGAAATTGTCTAGACATAGGTTACATTTTGCCTGCCAAGATTGGCTACATGGTTACCTATTCTAACAGAATGGAGTCAATTAGATGCTCAATTCCCCTTATTAGTGGCAATTCGCTTGGCTCTTCTTCCGAAAAGACGTCATTATATTCCTGCAAAAGAGACACAAAATCACTAGGCAAAGATGGGGTTAGTTCGTTAGTGTTCAGTATCTCCTTAAACACCATCAATAACACACTCTTCCTTCAAGTAATGCCTTTTTCATCTCACTTGCTTTTGCATAGAAATTCGACCTCCTTTTGCCCTCATATTCATCCATTTTTGTTTCTTCCTCAAGCACACTAAATTCTTCTTTATTTTTTTCTCCACTCTTTTTTTCTCTCAATTCTTTTTTTTACCTCAGTGAGGCCTTTCTTTTTTTCAGACTCTCTCATTTTTCTTGCTTGGGACATTTTGAATTGATCTTCTTGCACTTGGTGTGGATTCAAAGAAACAAGCTGAATATTTCTATCTCGATGCTTGAGTGTGTAACGGTTTAGAAAACCATCATAAGTCACCCTCCTATCGAATTGCCACGGTCTGCCCAAAAGGATATGACTAGCATGCATTGGCACCACATTGCATAGAACATCATCACTGTAGTTGCCAATTGAAAACGACATCAAAACTTGTTTGGGTACCCAAATTTCTCCACAATTGTTAAGCCATTAAAGCATGTACAGATTGGAATGTTTCTTGGTTGCTAAATTCAGCTTCTCCACCATTTCACAACTAGCAACATTTGCACAGCTCCCTCCATCAATAATCAATATGCATACCTTCCCTTGGACTAAGCACCTTGTATGAAAGATGTTTTTCCTTTGTTGTTCAGCACCTTCTACCTTCATTTGCATGTTTAGAGCTCTTCTAACAACCAAAAGCTCTTCATATTAAGGTGTTGTCTCCTCAACTTACTCGTCATCGTTGGGTTCATGCTCACTTTCAAATTCTACATCGCCATTTTTCCTTAAGATCATCACTCTCTTGTTAATGCATTCAGATGCAATATGGCCATAACCTTGACAATGAAAATATTTTATATCTCGACTTCGGGATGAAGAGGAGATAGGTTTTCCCCTTTCTACCTCATTAGGATTTTGAGTTTTGGAGGTGGCCCCAAAACTTGTCTTTGAAGCCACTTCTTTCACCTTACTGGATGGTTGAAAATTTGGTGTAAAGTTTCTTTGATTCGATCACTTCTTCTTAGTTGTCTTTCCAACTTCATGGCTGTGTGCACCATGTCGTCCAGCTCAACATAATGTTGCAGCTCCACAATATTGGCTATCTCTCTGTTCAACCTATTTAAGAATCTCGCCATGGTGGCCTCTCGGTCTTCTTCAACATTTGCTCTTACCATAGCAATCTCCATTTCCTTGTGATATTCATCCACAGATTTTTCACCTTGTCTCATAGTTTGGAGTTTTTGATACAAGTCGCGGAAATAATGTGAAGGAACAAATCTCTTACGCATGATGGATTTCATTTCAGCCCAAGTGGAGATAGGTCTCTCTCCATATCGCCTTCGGTTTGTGGTCAATTGATCCCACCAAACTATAGCATAGTCGGTGAACTCAATTGCAGCAAGCTTCACCTTCTTTTCCTCGGAGTAGTTGTGATAGCCGAAAATGAGATCCGTCTTCTTTTCCCACTCCAAATATGCTACCAGATCACTTCTTCTACGGAATGCGGGACTATTCAGTTTTATGCTTCCATAGTCTCGATCTACTTCATTGTCTCGCCTTCCCCTACCTCCTCTATTGCCATGATGTGGAGGCTCAACGTCTTCCTCCTCTTCGGAATCCAATTGATGGATTTGGTGATTACCACGTCTCCTATGAATTGGTTGTTCCAACCTCTCCAAACGATTTGTTATGCCTTCAAGAATTGCCCCGAATCTTGCAAATTATTTCTGCATAGCTTGAATGGTAAACTCGTTTCCCATATTGGTAGAAGTCTCTTCCATTGTACAACCCTCACAATTCACTCGTGTATCACTCAAAGTAATTTCTCACAATACTTGTGTTTCACCATAGGCTTTTGTTAGAATAGGTGACCGGAAAGCCAATTAGATTGGTCTTGATGTAATCTATTTCTGACAATGTCATTGTAATTGTAATATTGTTATATGAATAAAGTGAGTATTCATGTTTGGCATTTCCATTTGTTGTGCTCACTATTTATGTTTATTCTACGAACATCACAACAAAGCTCACAGGCCAAACGTACAACCCATGTAGTTGGGCTGCGCATTGGATGGAATCTATGAAACCAACTTCTAAGGGTTAGGTCTGAAACGTTCCAAGTCAAGGACCTCGAGACATGGCATCGAGAGTCCTATACAGACTTGCATTAAGGATTACATTCATTAGATGAGTGTCGTGTTTCATCAGCGACAGACATTGGATGTCTATGCAATATTAGTGGGTTAGTTGACAAGGGTGTCAGCTGACTGAACTGACTCGCGGGAATTGTCATATGGAAGCCTTGGAGGCTTGGTTGGTATGACTGGCATTCCCGGCTCCGATAGTACGAGATTAGTCCTCAGACTTGAGGAATCATGGCAGTCACATGCATATGATGGTTGTATCTAGCATCTGGCAATAGATGTCCGTATCTGGGATACGTTATCATAAGCCTTATACAGTGTAGTCGGAATATGTATTGAGGATGGTGGATTCCAAGATAGGATCCGTCACCTGTCAGTATATGACAGTCGAGTCTCCTATGCGCTCTGAGACAGTTTAAACTCTTATAAGTCTGTGGCCACAACGATTGGTCGAGTAGGGAATGGTTTCCTACGTTGATCGATAGAGTAAACATGTCTCGAGTTACTGAGCATAGTTGTCTAGTCCAGGATGGGAACCGACACCCAATTCCATGCCCTAGACTTAGACCGGGAGATGGATGATGGAAGAACCATACTCGTATGGAACTCGGGAGCTTAAATGTTCACGCCAACATTCACCTAGTCTCTAGTGCCATGGACCGGTGCTAGACGGCCACCCATGGTGACGGGCGTTTTTTTGATTAATGGTTAATCAGAAAATAATTAATTAAATTGGATTTAATTGACCAATTGTGTTGGACACAAGCTCAAATCTAGCTGAGGGTAAACCTAATGAGTCACACACAAATCACTTTAGATTTGGCGGAATTAATTTGGAATTAATTTTAGAAAAAGCGAATAAATTTAATCGGATTTAATTTATTCAAGAGAGAAAATAAATGATTGGATCATTTATTGAGAAATTCATTTGATGGATGGTCCAAGAATTAATTAATTGGATTAGTTAATTTTTTGGACTAAGAACTTTTAAATTAATTGGATTAATTTATCGGGTTTTGGCTAGAATAGTTGATTGAATCAATTATTCTTAATTTGAACTTATGTTTATTTAATTGGATTAAATAAATAATTGGGCTTCAATTGGATTGAAATTAATTAGATTGATTAATGTCCAATGGATACATGTTTGGACTTTATTTAATTTGATTAAATATAAGTCCAAAAACATAAAGGTCCAAGTCCATTTTTCATGCAAGTTGAAGCTAGTTAAGGAGGAGTTTCAACTCTTCCACATGTGTACATGATATGCACGAATTTTTGCTCTTTTGTGGGTGGTTTTTTTTCTTTCTATCATGTGTAGTGGATGTGCTAGAAGTGTGTGTATGTGGAAGTTGCCTTGGAGGTTACTCATGTAGGTGGTTTTTTTAACACTACATTCTATATACACAAAACTATTTTGCTAGATATAATTCACTTAACTTGCTTCAATTTTGCTGGAGCTTTTAGGCCAAAAACATTCTGAAATTCTCTCTTTTAGTGTTCATGCTTCTTAGAGAAGATTGAACAAAAACATTCCAAGATACACTAATTGATAGTGCTCTTTTTGGAATTGTTTTTTCTTCTTTGTTTTTATTTTATATCTAGCAATAAATTAGAAATAAATCCATAGTGTGGTGTGAAACGCATTAGAAGAGTTCTATGTTGAGCTCTCAAGTGTACGAACGAAGAAGGAAAAGAAAGGAACAATGCACGAACCCGTTCTACATAAACGAACAAAGGTTGGTTTCCTTTTACATTTTATGTACCTTTGTTCTTCTCCTTTTAAGCCACACGTCCAACATGTTTTCTTTTGTTATTTATGCTTTGACAAACACCGAACGCCCGGGAACTTCAAAGGGAACACCCCTTTGAATCCGATTTAATTTATGTCTTAAATTTACGTTTTTACGCTTCCATTGCGTTTCCGGGCCGTACCCGATTCTTTTAGCTTTTACCTCCCCTCTAATAAGCCCACACTCTCTTGCTTTTTACCACTCAAATTCTCTTCGTAGGCTCAATTAGAATAGAACCGAACAAGAAAAAGTTCAAACTAGTTGATGGTTGAATTTTTCTCCTTTTTTTTTTGGACGGAATTCAACAATGACAAGATATGAATGAATACTTCAACACCTTTTTTTTTTTCGTTTTTTTTCTTTTTCAAATGGACTTTTTTTCACTTTTGTTGTTTTTTTGTCTTCTTTTTTTTTGAACGAATTTTTCTTCACTCTTTTTTTATGACTGCTCGTTTACTTTTTGAACTTTTCTTTTCTTTTTTGAAAACTAACAATGCAAGAAGATAACAAAATCAGATCAATACAAGATTGGTCTGATACCAAACTAATAAGGATAGGACGTGAGACCCATTGGATACAAGGATCCAAGAACCAAATATATAAAAAAACAGGCAGCGGAATCCCAGATCAATGATCTCGTTTGATCGTACCTGGAGCTTGAAAGAACCTTGACTCGTTGGCTATATTGGCAACCAAGAACCTTGGTATGGTGAACGCCACAAAATATTGCTCAAGTATCTTGATAAGTTCTAAACATTGAAACTTTAGAAGAGAATTCAACCTCACAAAGAAGAAATAGTTTTTAATATATCAAAGTCTGATTTTACCAATGATATCCATGGCCTTTTATAGGCTTCAAAGGGATGCTCAAGAGTTAATTCTATCATTGGAACTCTATGAGCATTAAAGTGACACTTATTGACCACATTAACATGACTTAGGAAAACTAGAATGACCTTTTTGACTACTATGATGACTCTTTGACTACTAATGCTGAAAAAACACTATTTTTGACAAATATAATGGACTCTCCTTTTGGGCTTGGTGAATTGAATGAAATTATGGCCCCTTTTCATTCAAATGAAGTCTTCAAACCTTGAGCCCAACTTTTTAGATGCATTCTAGCCCATCTACTTGAAAAATATTTATCATTGGACCTTCTATTATCTCTAATGCATTGGCCTGTTGATTTCATCAATAAGAATCATCAAAGTTTGGTTGATTTTCTTAGCTCTTGCTCTCATAATCGGACCCCCATTAATTTTCAAATGATCTTTCTTGCTTTGAGTTGTAAGCTTCGGATGGTCCCTATCACAATTCCTGCAAAATCCCTCGTTTCTCCCAACAGAGTCAATAGGCACTGCACGACTTTTTTCCTTAATCACAATTTTTCCCACAGGATTTTCTCGATAAGATTTTTAGTGAAGCAATATATGATTGCGTATCAAACAAATCTATAAAGAGGAGTGTTTTATATATTTATTTGGGGATGACCATCACCCAAAATCACTTCGTATCCCTATAAATTACAAGTCTTTTGTAATTCATCTCCGCACATCATTATATAATTTATTTTTTGATATAGTTTTATCTTCCTACATTAACAAGAAGAGAAATCTTTAATTCTGAATTTAAAGCCTTATAAATAAATCACTTCATTTTGTATCGAAATAAGGTGAAATGACATAAAATGTTCATTCTTGTCCTTCTATTACAATCATTTAATATTAGTTCATAAAAGAAATTGTATTTTGAAAGTTGTCTTTATAAGAGTTCCGAATTTTTACTATCATCGACAGTCAGATGGGGGTAATTGTAATTAAGAGGGGTGGTTTGTGCAATTACTTATAAGAATAGGGGGAAAGGTGTAATAAATCAAAATGTATATAATGTTGAGGTCAGCTTCTCCAGAAACTTCTCTTGGTCTTGCAGCTATATAAAGGCGCTTAATCTGTTTCCAGATACATCCAAGGACAGGGATAGAGAGAAAACGCAGAGAAAGAAAGCTCTGGCCGATCGATCGACAAATCGCTTCTCAAGGTGAGTCTTCGAAGGATTATTTTGGAATCTTTATCTTTTACCTGGAAATGGAAATTTAAATTGTTGTTCAGCGGTCTTTTTCTCTCTTCATATCGACGAATTGGGGAGATATACGTGGAATTCGATCGAATTCCGATCTGTCAATCTGTATTGTTTGATTGTATTATCCTCCGACAATTGATATAATCATTTCTTTTCCTTTCTACCTAGGCGTGAATTTTACCTGGCGGTTTGTGTGTGTGTGTTTTAGTTGTTGGTGAATTTGGTAATTTGCAATTCAACCGAAACGGTTTGCCAACATTCCTGCTGAAGTTTAATAGGTTTATTTTTTCACGATGTTGAATTTCTTTGGCATATCTAGGCGTCACTTCACGTTTGGGACGATCTATTATTATAAATTAAGGCTTTGTTTGAAGTGTCAAAATTGCTGATGTATGTGTGTTATCTGAAAAGGGATTTGTAATTTTGAGGCATATATGAAGGTGACGGAGTTCTTGGTTCATTTGTGAGACACAGTTGACGAATTTTATCTATTGAAGTTTGTAATGATTTCATATGCTCTGTTTTTATCATGAGACATGTTAAGAAAGACTAGCTCCTAAAGATATAAATTAATTTATGTTCACTTATCAAAGTTGAGATATCTGTCAATGTATTACATATTTTTTGGGTTGTAATCTGTTTCTCTCCTTATGTTTCATTCTGCGATACTGCAATGTCTCAATTCTGTTGGAATGAATTTTTGTTTTCATTTTTTAATTAATACTTGGCTTTTTGTATGCGAAAGAACGATCGTACATCATTGTCAATTGAAATGGTTTCTCGATGAAGTGCCCTTGTTCAATTTGTTTTCTATTAGGTTTTCAGTGAATATGGTAACCCTAATTTGGAGTTACTGATGATGTTGTATTGACATTTGTCTATGCAGATGTCATACTCCAGGAGATCCAGGTGTGTACTACGTTTTTATTTTGTCTGAATGTTACTGTTGTAATTAGTGATTCAGTATGGAGTATCTACTTATCTGTTTGAAATTGTTATCTATAGGTACTCTGATTCTCCTTCACCTTACAGGCGCTACAGTAGGTCTGTCTCCAGGTCTCGGTCACGGAGTAGGTCAAGGTAATTTGGGACCTGAAGTATATCATTTCATTTGCTTTCTAGACTTGGACTTGGCTCTTTAAGTAGGATAATCCAACTGATGATTGTCGAACTGGCAGGAGTCGTGTATCCAGTGATGCTGAGAATCCAGGAAATAACTTGTATGTGACAGGGCTTTCAACCCGGGTGACAAAGAGAGAACTTGAGAAGCACTTTTCGACTGAAGGAAAGGTATATGTGGATGCTGTATATGCACTGTAAATTTCTTGAAACCTGGATGGTGTTTTGCAGGCTTAATATCAACATTATCTTGTATTCTGGTGTATGCTGATAATGGGCAAATTTATTTATTAAATGTAAAAAAAATAAAAATTTCAAAATTGGTGTCATTTGACACCAATTTTGAAATTGGGCAAAGCGGGGGTACAAACCCCGGTGTGTCAGGCAATTTACAAATTGCCTGACACACCCCAGTTTACATAAATTTTTTTTGTCTTTTTTTTTAATTTTTTTAAATTAATTAAGTATTATTATTAATTAAAATTTTAAAATAATAATTAAGTTTAATTATATAATTAATATTAATATTGATTAATTATTATTTAAAATTTTAAATTGTTATTTATAATATGTTAATTATTTTTTCTAAATAAATATAATTAATAATCAATAAATATATTTATTAATTAAATATGACCTATAATATTACATTGTGTAAAAAATAAAAAATATTATAAATTGGTGATGATTATAATTATAATAGTGACCACCAGTCTCATATGTATGTCGTTTGTATTGGTGTTGAGGTCTTTTTTTTTTCCACCAATCGGTTCTGTTGGCTAATTTATTTTTTAAACTACAATTAACAACTATATTATTTAATTTTTAATTAGTTGTCAAGGTCTTTTTGTTTTATTAAAAATTTGATAAACGTAGTTGTTAATCAACATAGTTTAGTGTAACTTAGGTCATTTGGATTTTTGTCCTTTAACTTTTTAGGATAGCATTATGGTCCTGTATCATTTTAATTTTTGTAATTTTAGTCCTTTTTTTCGCCGGAGTTCACATTTCTCACCGGAAAAGTGCTTGTCATGTCTCTCAATTTAGTCATTTATTTTAAACTACGATTAACAATTATATTATTTACTTTTTTAATTAGTTGTTGAGGTCTTTTTGTTATTTAAAAATTTGATAAACATAGTTGTTAATCAACATAGTTTAAAAATATGAGCCAACAGACGCGATTGGTAAAAAAAAAAAAGACCTCGACACCAATACAAACGACATACATATGAGGCTGGTGGTCACTATTATAATTTATAATCATCACTAATTTATAATATTTTTTATTTTTTACACAATGTAATATTATAGGTCATATTTAATTAATAAATATATTTATTAATTATTAAAAACTTAATTATATTTATTTAGAAAAAATAATTAACATATTATAAATAATCATTTAAAATTTTAAAATAATTAATCAATATTAATATTAATTATATAATTAAACTTAATTATTATTTTAAAATTTTAATTAATAATAATACTTAATTAATTTAAAAAAACAAAAAAAATATATATAAAGTGGGGTGTGTCAGGCAATTTACAAATTGCCTGACACACCCAACAAAAGACGAGGGTACAAACCCCGACTTTTCTAAAGTCGGGGTTTGTACCCCCATCTTTGCCCAATTTTAAAATTGGTGTCAAATGACACCAATTTTGAAATTTTTATTTTTCTTTACATTTAATAAATAAATTTGCCCTGATAATGCTAAACCTATTATCTGAGAATCGATCATTTGGTTTTTCAGGTTGAGGATGTTCATCTTGTTGTTGATCCATGGACACGGGAATCCCGTGGGTTTGGCTTTGTGACTATGTCAACTTTGGAAGAGGCTGAGCGTTGTATTAAGTACTTGGACCGTTCAGTGCTTGAGGGCAGGGTTATCACTGTTGAGAAGGTAAATAAGTGTTGCTCAGGCCTTTGAACATTGTTGACCGTTGCGTTTTGTTGTTGTCATTGTGTGAAAAATTCTGGCAACTATTATATTCTTATATTCAATTACCGATATATTGAGTTTGAAAGTTATGCTTTCTTTCGCCTGAAGTTTTTGTGGCAACAGGGCAGCTGTGTGTAGCAGCTCTTCATCAAACTAACAAATCAAATACATCAAGCAAATAGCAGACTGTTGTTTCAGGGGGTTGTATGCCCTGCTTCTGTCTCTTTCTTTTGCACTTTAACCTTAATTTATTCAGCTGCTGCATCCTCAATTTTTGCAACTGCTGTTTACATAATGTCAATTAAGATAATGCTGTTGGGGGTTTTGAAGATGACCAGTCTCATGGATTGTTTTGGATTTTGCAGGCTAGAAGGCGGAGGGGACGCACTCCTACTCCTGGAAAGTATCTTGGGCTGAGAACAGTTCATGGTGAGATGTACCCTATTCTGTGATTTTGTTGGGATTATTATATCTGGTATCTTTTTCAGCTTTCTCAAAAAATTGTTTTGCTCATGTAGTGCGGCGTAGGTCTCCTAGCTACTCACCTTATTCAAGGAGTCGTTCACCTCGTTATTCATCCGAAAGAGATAGGAGCCGTAGCCGGTCATATTCTCCTTATTATAGTCGTCGACGCAGATCGTACTCACCTTATGCACGTCGTAGATCATATTCTCCAGACTACAGCCGTGGAAGGTCTTATTCCCGCTCTCGGTCTCGGTCATACAGCAGGTCTCCTGTAAGCAGGCGTGATCGCTCCTACTCTCCTTACTACAGGGACTATTCTCCTGATGACCGTTATTACAGGAGACGTTACAGGTCTTCATGGGATTACTCTCCTGATGATCGCTTTAGGGGCCGACACCGGTCTACTGCTCGAAGCATTTCACCTAGACATCGGCGTCATTCAAGGAGAAGTTACTCACGTAGCGTCTCACCCAGACGATCGAGGAGTTACTCACGCAGTGTGTCCCCAAGGTACTCTCGACGAAGCTACTCCCGGAGTGTTTCCCCATATCCTAGGAAAAGCTCAAGGAGGGACAAGTCTTGCAGTGTCTCCCCCAGACAAAGTAAAAGTTTGAAGAGGAGTGCTTCCCATGCTTCTCGGGAACGTGCACACTCTCGAGATAGCCGGTCCTCCAGAAGCCACTCAAGGAGTCCAAGTGTTTCTTCATCGTCTAGATCCGGTTCAAGATCAGCTAGTCCTAAACCACCTTCTCCATAGTTCGACTGCGTGCTAATGGTTACTGTAGCTGTACTTGTAGCTGCCTTTGGGACCTGGTAGTAGTTTCAATAAATATACGTTGTGGGAGTCGGGGTTTAGGGTGGTGGTAAAAATTGTGCATGTTATGCACGGCATTAAGGAGGCTGCCGTGTATTGCAGACCTCCATGCTGTTTGTTAAACATTAAATTATACTTCTTTATTGTTGGACCTTCGTTGTGCCCTGACTCTGTAGGTGGGCATGACAATTGGCCGTTTGTATGTTATCCTGTGTGTTTGGTGGTTTGTATGTTCTCTTTTAGCATCTGCCATTTCTTCTCTTATAGTGTTTGATTAAGTTCGTGCTGGCCCGGTGGTTGTAGCATTTTGCCAGATCCAGTGGGTTTTATAGCTAGAAGGTCGTCAGTGGGTGCAAGAAATTGTGAACAGTGAATGGTGTGACGAATCATTTCCTCTACTGTTATCCCTGTGTACGCCTCTTTGCTACGTTTTTGATTATGTGAACGTGTTACGTGAAAAAAGAGAGTGAGGTATATAAGTTTCTGCAAGGGGTGAGAAATCTTTAGAGAGTGGGGTGTGTTAAGTTGCTGCGAAGGGTGAGAGATATCTTTAAGCTAGTAGGGTATGGCTTAATCGTTGGGGAGATGGGGATGAGATGTGTGCTTTAGGTTGACTTTCCGGTGGTGGTTGATCTATTTCGAGTGTGCAGGTGTTTGGTCTTTCACTGTGCAAAGAACAGAAAAATTCTGGCTATAGGAAGAAGTGAATGATGTACCTCAAAATTAGAAAGGTCGTATACAAGTGAAGAATTAGTTTGGAGTTATAGCGGTGTGAAAAGTTCTAATTGGGTTAATGTTATAAGTGTATAGTCGACGGATGGATAACTTTTTACGGTTTTACATAATAATATGCATCTTATGTATATACGAAACAGAGTTTGCGACCGTTGACAAAATTGATTGAAAAAGGTGGACAATTATCGTACAATGTTTTAATATCAATTTGGACTGGCCGGTCGAATGGGTAGAACTGTTACTCTATCGATAAAAATCCACAAAATCTGACTAGTTTCAATTTTTGAAAATTATTTGGACCGTCGGTTGATTCGGTGACTCAATTGATCCGATCCCGAATAAAGTGAATTAGTTGGTTCCTGAAATTTTCAAAATTTTCGAAAATTGATACAGTAAAGTTGACATGACAGATTCTATGAAAACTGAGAAAAATACCAACACCCGCATTATAGTACAAATTATATCTATATTCTATATAAACGTGTGAATATTCAAATTGTTTGTTTCCCATTGTGAAAAGACAAATATACCCTCGTTTAAATATTATATTACAGATTTTGGAATTTTTAACAATTTCGAATTCTAAATATTCTAAACCTCCTCCATATAAATTTAAGATAAAAAACCTAAATCGTGAACCATGAATCAATCCAATTATACAGAATTTTAATAATTTGTTTCTTATCGTGAATCATGAATGAGCCTAATTACACAGACATGTCACACATTAAATTTTAATAACATTCACAGAAAATTATATCATAAAATTAGTCATAGAAAAAATAAAATTCTATAAGAAAAATATTTAAGAGTCTTAATTTCTCTAAACTACTTAGAGAATGGATAACATATTCAACTAAAAAAAATTAATATGCCAAATAACATTTCAACACAATTACTTTGCTAGAAGAAATCTTAATTATATTAAGAAAGTTTTAATTTACCTTGACACATTAAAATTTAAAATAAACTACACATGAATAATATATAAAATACTAATCTAACTTACATATATATATGTGTATAATAACGAATAAATATCAAAATTTAATTACAAATTAAAATTGATATATGGATATGATATTATTAAATTGAAATTGCTTTTGAAAATTCAACTATTGAGTGAATCTCTTAGTACTTGATTGTTTTAGTAATAGATAATTCGAAATGCTTTACTTTTACATCTATTATTTTTATATTAATTAATTGAATAAAAGTATTACAACAACAAATGTGACATAAAAAAATTAAGTTGTAACATAATATATTATTGAATAAGAAATAGATTATTCCAATCGGTGCATATGCAAATAAGATTAAGAAGTCAAACTAAAAATATATAGAATTAAAAATTGCAATATAAAGGCAAAATATAAAATTTTATACTATAATATTTCAAAATTTAGAAGGTAACAAAGCATGTTAATAATATGTTGACAATATTTAAAAGCTGATACTGAAATATAATAAACATTAGGATCTTATAATACAAAATATTGGTAATATTGTCCAATTAAATTATATTTTTATAATAATAGTAAAAAATAATTAGTTTGTAATCATTTAGTGTTAATAAATTAACAATCAACGACATTCAAAATATAGTAAAAGAAAACAAATTACATACACAAACATAATATAGCAAAATCAAACAATAGCAAAGAGACATAATAAAATCGATGAATAAAATCGATCAATTTAATTAAAATATAATTTCTTCTAAAATGGAATAGCGAATAAGCATCAAAATTTAATTACAAATAAAAATATCAATCTGATTAGATTAGAAGTGCTGTTGAAAATTTAAAAAGAGCTAACTAATTGATTTTATTTCAATATTAATAGGCTAAAAACACCATGTTCCCCTCCTCCTGCATCCCCAAGACATTGACATTGAAGAAGAGTATAAATAATAATATAATAAATAATTTAATTTAAAACCTTATCTTAATGAGTAGTAAATTAACTAACATAATTGTAGGTTTTAACAAGACATATGTAACTATTTTTATACTTTAAAAGGTGTAACATTTGGTCCACTTGTATTATTATACACTTAACGTCCACATAACATTTTCTTTTGAATATCTAAAGGGAAATGTGTTCTGGAACCAAAATTGCTACTTTTTAATATTTACGGGACTGAAAGTGAGAATCCCAAAATCAATGGACCAAATTAAAATGGAAAGGACCTCAGTTATGGACTAAAAAATGCTATTTCCCCTTATAAAAATAAGAAAAGTCAAATGGTGAGTAAACATTAACACAATAACAATTAAAAGTATAAAATTTTAAAATAATGATATACTAACACATTAGTACAATTACATTTTCATATTAAGAAAATTAAATTTTGAAAATAAACTTAGTACAATAAAATAATAAATAAAAATTGAGTTAATTATATTAAAATTAGAAAAAAAAGATGGTAAATAAATAAGGCAATGAGATTAATATATTTTTTCAGTAATAAATTTATAAAAATAACTTAAAAGTTTAAAAAGCATGAGTACTAAAAAGAATAAAAATTGATATATGAATAGAATATTATTAAATTGAAATTGCTTATGAAAATTCAACTATTGAGTGAATCTTTTAGCATTTGATTTTTTTAGTGATAATCCTGAATGTTTTATTTTTACATCTATTGTTTCTTTTATAAAGGTGAAATATAAAATTTTATACAATAATATTCCAAAACTTAGAAGCTAATAAAGCATGCAAATAATGCTTTGATAATATAAAAAAGTTGACACTGAAATATGATTAACATACATTATAGGATCTTACAATACAAATATTGATACTATGGTTCAATTTGATTATGGTTTTATAACAATAGTCAATAAATAATTAGTTTGTAATAGTGCCAATAAATTAAAAATAAATGACAATCAAATATATTAGTAAAAGAAAACATACACATACAAAATGTAACAAAAAATAATACAAGAATAAACAACATAAAATAGGCATAATAAAACCTACAAATAAAATTGTTTAGTAAATTGGAATTT
The DNA here is from genome assembly GCA_034509735.1 of Sesamum alatum. Lineage (NCBI taxonomy): Eukaryota > Viridiplantae > Streptophyta > Magnoliopsida > Lamiales > Pedaliaceae > Sesamum > Sesamum alatum. Next base: position 1,339,396 of record JACGWO010000013.1, read on the forward strand.
CTTCTATCCAAGATAAGGAGTTTTGACTAATTATTTTTATTTTAATATTAATTTTTTGAATATCATTATTTTATATTTTCATATTAATTGGTTTGATACATAATAATGAAATAATCATTAGTGAATATACGAAAGACAAAATTTTAATTTTGGGGAATATCTTTTTATTCAACAGTACCAATTAAATTTAAAAACTGAATTACAAATAATAGAATTGAATAGTTTTCTTATCAGTTTAAATAATTATTATCATTTTTTTTGAAAATATATTTGTATAATACTAATGTTTCAACGGAAAAAAATATGAATAATATCATGAACTTAACATAAATAATGTAATTACGTATAAAAAATATATTTGTACACGTGCATCGCACGTCATGCTTTCTAATATATCTATAAATGAAAAAACTCATTAAGTTAGTAATCTGATTAAACTTGTATTCCCTATAATTACCTAAGTTGCTAATTAAATAATTAATAGAATAAGATTTATATATTATTTTAAGAATGGGGGTGCTAACTATTTATTAACAATAAAAATTAGTTATAACATAATTACAATGGTAAATATTTCCTTATTTTTGTTATTTATACAAATCTTATATTTTATTCTTGACCTCGAAACTTTAATATACTTATTTTACTATCAAATTTTGGGATACTTTTAATTCCTATATTAACTTAAAAAAGTATTATTTATATTTTTGTATTTTTTTTATTATTTTAATATAATTTTATATACTAATTTTTCTTATGACATTACTGTTCGACTACGATTCACTCGGCGGTTGACCAATGATCCTTGTCCGAATCAATTTTTCGATTCGATCAACAGTCTGAATTTTAAACATTTCTATCATAGACTTAATTTATATTCGCTGTAGTATTGAAATTTGGTAATAGATCTGTTGCCTGATTCACTTCACTTAGCAATGTTGTTTTGATACTTCTTGGAACCTAGAGAAGCTCTTCCAACAGTCCAGAAGAAATCCTCCATTGTTACTAATTTTTAAAATTCTATTGATTAGTCATTTTTCTTTATTTTGTATTAGAAAATAAACAAATTAAAATTATATTAAAATAATTTTAAATTACTAAAAATTAAATTTAACAACTTATTAACAAAATATTCATGAAACAAGATATGTTTTTATATGGTTTTGTTTTCTCATACGTGTGTTATTAGCGGAAAACGAAAAGAAGAATAGAGGAAAATTAAATGTATGCGTAATAAAGAAAATAAAACTAAAAATATGTATTTTTTTTTTGTTTTTTTGGATTTATACTTTCACTTTTCCGTCCAAAATAAAATTGGACTCTGGAGGAGTTTCATAATTCATATACATCCAATTTTACTTCCCATTCGTCTATTCTTCCTAACTCAATACTAAACTTTTTCTTATACATCATTTTTTATTTTTACTTTTCTTATGCACCCATTTTTGCCCCAACCAAACAAGCTCTAAGACTGTGAGTGTCCCTCCACGTGGAGATAAAGCTGATCGTTGATCTCTTGTTGCATGACTGTAGCCTTCACAGACAAAGAATTGGGCTTATTTATTTATTTAATATTAAGAAAATAAAAAATAACAAAAATAAATATAATATAATATATATAATATAATTGGTAAAAGTCGAACTCCATGAGTTCGATTTTTACCGAATTTTTTTTTTTTATAAAACACTTGAAGTCGAACTCAAGGAGTTCGACTTCAATCATATAAAGTCAAGTCGAACTCTGAGAGTTCGACTTCTACTTTTTTTTTAATTTTATTATTATATTATAATTATTATTTTTGCGTATATTCAATTTTTTTCTTTTTTTTTAAATTTTATTATTATTATTATTATTATTATTATTATTATTATTTAGTCTGCATATATTTAAAATAAATATACAACAAAAAATATTTATTAACACAAAAAATATAATTACACTAAAAAATTATATTTAAATCAAAGAATAAAATTTTAAAAAATTATTTATAATAATTACAATTCTTAAAATTATTATTGTCTTCTTCGACCCCTCACCGACGCATCAGCTTGTCTTGAAAGGCCCTCCCTTTGTTGGTATTGTTGTCTATCTCGCGTTGTGCCCAATCCATCTCGTTAGGAATACGTGTGGTTTGGCTTCTACCACGATGAATGATGCCACGTAAAGTAGTGTCATGGACCAACTCAAATTGTGGAACATCCCAATAATCTTCCGCCATCAAAGGATGAAAAGACTTAGAATATGTTCTCCTGTAAGCCATTATATCATAATAGTCCTTCACCATTGATGGGCACTAATTCTATATGCAGCGCATACCTTTTGAGCATGCGAGCACGGGATGCCGAATTGACTCCATTTGCCACATGAACATTCTCGTGTGGCAATTTTAACGACGTGAGTGTTGAATCCATGTCCAGTCTGACGTTTTGTCACAACGGAGGCAGACTGTTGGTGCTGGTTGTATCTCGTCACAGCATGTTCAACACTTTTTTCGAACCAACGTTGGAACAATTTGTTTGTAAAGTCCGTCCATAGTTGGTTGTTGCTTAACATGACACCACTTTTGGCCATCCTCTAACGAAAATAGTGGACTGAACGAGCAAATGTTATTTCCACTATTGCAGTCACAGGCAATCGACGAGCCCCTTTCAGAACTCCATTGATGCACTCTGACATGTGGGTTGTGAGAATTCCGCACCGCCATCCGCCATCGTGAGAAGCTGTCCATTTTTCCTTCTCAATATTCTCTAAGTACACAAACGCTTCTAATTTGTGAGCCTTTATCTCGTTCATTGTTCGATTGAACTTGCTGATTTGATATTCAGAACCAGCTCTCCAACAAAGGTCCTTCAGTTCGACATTCTTGTGACGACTGTTGAAATTAGAACATACGTGCCGCAAGCAATATCTGTGCACTCCCTGCGGTGGCACAAAATCTGGAATTTTTTTCACTGCTCTGATGAGACCCGCATTACGGTCAGAAATAAGACACATCCCAGACCGTCCTCTTATAATATGTTTGCTCAACATTTGAAGAAACCAAGTCCAAGATGCTTCGGATTCTTCATCGACAATAGCAAACGCAAGAGGAAGTACCTGTTGATTCCCATCCATGGCAGCTGCAATCAACATTTTGTGCTTGTACTTTGTGTATAAATGTGTTCCATCGACACTGATGACATTGCGGCAGTATTGGAACCCATCGATACACGGTTTGAATCCCCAGAAGACGTATTTTATCACGTATGCATTGCTTGACCGCTGAAAGTATTTATGTTCCCATTCAACAATCGTCCCTTCATCATACTTTTGGAGAGCTCCCATGAAGTTTGGTAGCTTTCGAACTGAACTCTCCCATGTGCCATAAACGATTTATTATCGGAATGATTGAACTTCGTGAAATGCTTTCTTGTTTTCCGAGGGATAATCAGCCCGAACAACAAGCAGCGCCACATGATAATGCTCCGTCTACGTCCCACAGACAAATGAGAAGCAGTAGTAGAATGTCTACAAGTTCACTTAGAGGTGATGATACTATTGGGGCAGATATAGCTGGTCCATCCACAGTGCATACACCTCTAAATGTATATGAAGATTGCTACGTGCCTCAACCGCCCCAACAAAGTGATTGGTTTGATTCAGCTCCATACATGCCAAGCCAACAACCTTATTATGGACAGGTTGATCTTGACCTTGGGCTTGGCACGAGTCAAACATATGCACCAGAATATAACATCTCACCAATTTCATTTCCAGCATTTGGTGCATATCGTGATTATGGAGAGTCTAGTTCTGCATCAAGTCGGTTGCAGATGAATGCAGATAATGATGATAATGTTGAAGATGAACCAATACAAAATATGGGTGAAGAAATAAGAAGACCTCGGCGCCAACGGCACCGACGCACTTGTGGGACGGGCGGTCATTTTTAAAAATTGTAATTATTATAATTAATTTTTAAAATAATATTTTTTAATTTAAATATAATTTTTTTGATGTAATTATTTTTTTTACATTTATATGCGTAGTAGGCTTAATAATAATAATAATAATAATAATAATAATAATAATAATAATAATTTTAAAAAAAAGGTATGCGTAGTAGGCTTAATAATAATAATAATAATAATAATAATAATAATAATAATAATAATAATAAAATTAAAAAAAAAAGTAGAAGTCGAACTGAGTTCGACTTTATATGATTGAAGTCGAACTGACGGAGTTCGACTTTAAGAATTTTATAAAAAAAAAAATAAAATTTCGGTAAAAGTCGAACTCATGGAGTTCGACTTTTACCAATTATATTATATATATTATATTATATTTATTTTTGTTATTTTTTATTTTTTTAATATTAAATAAATAAATAAGCCCAAAGAATTGTTGCTTGGATCAAAGCTACATAATTGACCACTCTTTTATTCTAGGATACATGAAGCACACAATTGACCGCACGCTCATGGACGACCGATTTGTAATCAACATCATACCAAAATTCACCATGAAAAAATTGAGCATAGCAGTAGAAAATTTGTCCCCCAACCGTTTAACCATCTGAGGCTTTCGACCAAGGGAGCAAACAAGCCATAGGCCTGACCCTTCAAGACCTCGCTGTGGGAGAATGAATGCAAACTCTCTTCCACATCATTGATGTAAAAATCTCCTGTAACCTCAGTGGGGAAGACCATGATACATGAAAAATGGAGTTGCACCCTCCATCCTATACCAATACTCCATATCAATATCTATATTCTATATCTATATCTATATCTATACTCTATATAAATGTGTAAATACTCAATTTGTTTGTTTCTTATTGTGAAAAAACAAATATACCCTCATTTAAATATTATATTACAGATTTTGGAATTTTTAACAATTTAGAATTCTAAATATTTTAAATCTCCTCCATATAAATTTAGGATAAAAAACACCTAAATCGTGAACCATGAATGAATCCAATTATACAGAATTTTAATACCCTGTTTCTAATCGTGATCATGAATGAGCCTAATTACACATACATGTCACACATTAAATTTTAATAATATTCACAGAAAATTATATCATAAAATTAGTCATAGAAAAAATAAAATTCTACAAGAAAAATATTTAAGAGTCTTAATTACTCTAAACTACTTAGAGAATGGATAACATATTCAACTAATAAAAATTAATATGCTAAATAACATTTCAACACAATTACTTTGCTAGAAGAAATCTTAATTATATTAAGAAAGTTTTAATTTACCTTGACACATTAAAATTTAAAATAAACACCACATAAATAATATATAAAATACTAATCTAACTTATATATATATATATATATGTATATAATAACGAATATCTATATAAATGTGTGAATACTCAAGTTGTTTGTTTCCTATTGTGAAAAGACAAATATACCCTCATTTAAATATTATATTATAGATTTTGGAATTTTTAACAATTTAGAATTCTAAATATTTTAAATCTCTTCCATATAAATTTAGGATAAAAAAACCTAAATCGTGAACCATGAATGAATCCAATTATACAGAATTTTAATAACCTGTTTCTAATCGTGCTCATGAATGAGCCTAATTACACATACATGTAACACAATAAATTTTAATAACATTCACAGAAAATTATATCATAAAATTAGTCATAGAAAAAATAAAATTCTAGAAGAAAAATATTTAAGAGTCTTAATTACTCTAAACTACTTAGAGAATGGATAACATATTCAACTAAAAACAATTAATATGCTAAATAACATTTCAACACAATTACTTTGCTAGAAGAAATCTTAATTATATTAAGAAAGTTTTAATTTACCTTGACACATTAAAATTTAAAATAAACTACACATGAATAATGTATAAAATACTAATCTAACTTATATATATATATGTAATCTAACTTATATATATATGTATATAAACGAATATCTATATAAATGTGTGAATACTCAAGTTGTTTGTTTCCTATTGTGAAAAGACAAATATACCCTCATTTAAATATTATATTACAGATTTTGGAATTTTTAACAATTTAGAATTCTAAATATTTTAAATCTCCTCCATATAAATTTAGGATAAAAAAACCTAAATCGTGAACCATGAATGAATCCAATTATACAGAATTTTAATAAGCTGTTTCCAATCGTGATCATGAATGAGCCTAATTACACATACATGTCACACATTAAATTTTAATAACATTCACAGAAAATTATATCATAAAATTAGTCATAGAAAAAATAAAATTCTATAAGGAAAATATTTAAGAGTCTTAATTACTCTAAACTACTTAGAGAATGGATAACATATTCAATAAAAGAAATTAATATGCCAAATAACATTTCAACACAATTACTTTGCTAGAAGAAATCTTAATTATATTAAGAAAGTTTTAATTTACCTTGACACATTAAAATTTAAAATAAACTACACATGAATAATGTATAAAACACTAATCTAACTTATATATATATGTATATAATAACAAATATTTATATAAATGTGTGAATACTCAAGTTGTTTGTTTCCTATTGTAAAAAGACAAATATACACTCATTTAAATATTATATTACAGATTTTAAAATTTTTAACAATTTAGAATTCTAAATATTTTAAATCTCCTCCATATAAATTTACGATAAAAAAACCTAAATCGTGAACCATGAATGAATCCAATTATACAGAATTTTAATAACCTGTTTCTAATCGTGATCATGAATGAGCCTCATTACACATACATGTCACACATTAAATTTTAATAACATTCACATAAATTTAGTCATAGAAAAAATAAAATTCTATAAGAAAAATATTTAAGAGTCTTAATTACTCTAAACTACTTAGAGAATGGATAACATATTCAACTAAAAAAAATTAATATGCTAAATAACATTTCAACCCAATTACTTTGCTAGAAGAAATCTTAATTATATTAAGAAAGTTTTAATTTACCTTGACTCATTAAAATTTAAAATAAACTACACATGAATAATATATAAAATACTAATCTAACTTATATATTGAAAGAATCGGTACGGCCCGGGAACGCGGCGGAAGCGTAAAATAAAAGAAATTTAAATTAGAATTCAAGCTTTGATTCTCTTTTCGTTTCTTTTCCGTTCACCTTAGAATTCAAATTAGAACCCCTCTAATTTTTCCACACCACAGCAATGGAAGAAAATCTACATGTACTGCTAGGTAGAAGCTAGATCAAGGAAGAAACGAAAAAACGTATTACACTATTGATTAGTGTATACGTCTTTTTCATGTTCTCATCTTGAATCCAATTCAAAGAGAACTCAAAAGAAGGAGAAAAAGCTGGAAATTTTCGTGGCTTGAGTGCTAGGGAGTGCAAGTTAGGGAGTTGAAAAAAGTGTATACATGTGTTGTGTAGTTGTAGGTAGTTTCCAAAACCACCTACACTAATGCACAACTTGTGCTCAACCTCCAACCATGTTAGCACAATATGTGGACCACCTAGCCCTCATGGCAAGCCACATCATTGCTTACATGGAGCTACATCATTGCTTACATGGAGGACTTTCAACTCCTCTTAAACTTGCATCAAACCTTTGAGCTTTAATTTCAAGTCATGGACCGGTTTTGACCGGTCTTGATTTAATCAAATTAAATCAAGTGATCCATGGGTTTTAAATTAATCCAATTAATTTTAAACCTTATTGAAATCAAAAAGTTCATCTAATCCAATTAAATAAACATAAGCTCAAACACTAATTAATTGATCCAATCAATTAATTAAACGAAACCCAATAAATTAATCCAATTAATTTAAAGGTATTAAGCTCAAAATTAATTAATCCAATTAATTAATTCTTGGGCCATCCATCGAATGGATTTTACCAATAAATGATCCAATCATTTATATTCTCCTTGAATTAATTTAATCCAATTAAATTAGTTCACTTCTTCCAGAATTAATTCCAAATTAATTCCACTACTTCCATAGTGATTTGTGTGTGACTCTTTAGGTTCACCCTCAGCTAGACTTGGGCTTGTGTCCAACACAACTGATTAATTAAATCCAATTTAATTAATTATTTCTGATTAACCATTAATCAGAAATGCCCGTTACCATGGGTGGCCGTCTAGCAACGGTCCATGGCACTAGAGAAGGACTGTACCTGTTGGCGTGAACATTTAGGCTCCGAACTCCATATAGGTACAGTCCTTCTGTCGACCATCTCCCGGCCTTAGTCTAGGGCATGGAATTGGGCGTCGGTTCCCATCCTGGACTAGGTAACTATGCTACAAACCCGAGACGCGTTTACTCTATTGATCGACCTAGGGAACCATTCCCTACTCGACCAATCGCTACGGCCGTAGATTTAATGAGTCGAAACCATCTTAGAGCGCATAGGAGACATAGCTATCAAATACTGACAGGGGACAGATTCTCTATCGGAATCCACCGTCCTCACTACATACTCCGACTGCACTGGATAAGGCTTATAATGATCATATCAAAGACACGGTCACCTCTCGCCAAATCCAAGATACAACCTTCATATGCATGCGGCTGCCATGATTCCTCAAGTCCAAGGACTAATCCCGTACTATCGGAACCGGGAATTCTAGTCATACTGACCAAGCCTCCAAGGCTTCCATATGACGATTTTCGCAAGTCAGTTCAGTCAGTCGACTATCTTGCCAACTAACCCACTAAAATTGCATAGACGACCTACGTCTGGCACCGATGAAATTCGGCACTCACCCAGTGAATGCAATACTTAGTGCAAGTCTCTATAGGACACTCGAGGCCCAGTCTCGAGGTCCTCGTCTTGGAACGTTTCAGATCGACCCTTAAGGAGTTGGTTTCATAGCCGCCAACCTATGCGCAGCTCAACTCAATGGGTTTAACCAATCGGTCTGTGGGCATTTGTTGTGACATTGAAACACATTCAATGTAAGTGGTAAGCACAACAAACACATTTGGCCAATGATGAATACTTACTTTATCCATCAGTATAATATTACTTTGATAAAGATCGACGAATAGTTCCCAGAACAACCAATCTAATTGACTTTCTGGTCACCTATTCTAACAATCTCCCACTTGACCACAAAGCCAATTACCCATGTTGCTCAGATCCTTCTGAGCATGAGCAATCTACAATACTAGCTCGGTCTCGTGGGTCTACTATATTTCTCTGCCGAAGTGACATGGTCCAACCGTGTCACCTCTTCCTACCATTGCTGCCTGCAAATGGTGGTTGTCTAAGAATTTTCCGTGGATCTGTGATGAGATCTCGGGCCGAAAACACTTTTGCCAAAGCCTAGTTGTTCGCCTCCAAGGCAACTACTGGCTCGGCCGTGCTAGGCACCACATCCATCCTGTGGATGCGGTTTTCAATCCAAACCACTTTTCAGAAACGACTTCCAAAGTCTCCATACATTCGACTTTCATAATGACATGTCATGGTATCCTGCTTGAAACCTTTCCAAGCTACCACACTCACCATTAAGTCCAAACGTATATACATATTGAGACTAAACATTATTCACATGATTCTGGAAGCTAGTATCGCTATAGCCTTCTAGAATCAACCCTCCACAAAACGTGCATTAAGAACGCTTCTTTAATCCTTATTCAGCTATTAAAGATATTCTCAACAGCTATCTACTACCTTCTCGGCACAAGCCCAATAACCGTTGTAATGCTCAAAGCATACACAACATCAGGCCCAATGCACGGACAATATTTTCATGCTGCCTAAGGCAAAGATGTAGGGGATGTCAAACATCTAAGCTTTCTTATCAGTCTAATGCGACTGAGTCTTGAACAACTTAACCCTGTATAAAGGAATCAAATTCCTATCATGGAGAATTGCGTGAACAACACTCGTGTTTCAGTGTTTCCTAACATCTCAAATTCATTCCAAATGAATAAGACATTACACACTAAAAACTTGGAACAAAACTATCCTCCCACTGACCTTAAAGCCTGTTACTGATCGAGTCACACTCCGTATGAACTCGTCAAAACAAATATTCCAGTTATACAAAATTTCAACTAAAAAAACTTAATATACTAAATAACAATTCAACACTTAGAGAATGGATAACATATTCAACTAAAAAAACTTAATATGCTAAATAACATTTCAACACAATTACTTTGCTAGAAGAAATCTTAATTATATTAAGAAAGTTTTAATTTACCTTGACACATTAAAATTTAAAATAAACTACACATGAATAATATATAAAATACTAATCTAACTTATATATATATGTATATAATAACGAATATCTATATAAATATGTGAATACTCAAGTTGTTTGTTTCCTATTGTGAAAAGACAAATATACCCTCATTTAAATATTATATTACATATTTTGGAATTTTTAAGAATTTAGAATTCTAAATATTTTAAATCTCCTCCATATAAATTTAGGATAAAAAAACCTAAATCGTGAACCATGAATGAATCCAGTTATACATAATTTTAATAACCTGTTTCTAATCGTGATCATGAATGAGCCTAATTACACATACATGTCACACATTAAATTTTAACAACATTTATTATATCATAAAATTAGTCATAGAAAAAATAAAATTCTATAAGAAAAATATTTAAGAGTCTTAATTACTCTAAACTACTTAGAGAATGGATAACATATTCAACTAAAAAAACTTAATATGCCAAATAACATTCCAACACAATTACTTTGTTAGAAGAAATCTTAATTATATTAAGAAAGTTTTAATTTACCTTGACACATTAAAATTTAAAATAAACTACACATGAATAATATATAAAATACTAATCTAACATATATATATATATATATGTATATATAACGAATATCTATACTCTATATAAATGTGTGAATACTTAAGTTGTTTGTTTTCCATTGTGAAAAGACAAATATACCCTCATTTAAATATTATATTTCAGATTTTGAAATTTTTAACAATTTAGAATTCTAAATATTCTAAACCTCCTCCATATAAATTTAGGATAAAAAAACCTAAATCATGAACCATGAATGAATCCAATTATATAGAATTTTAATAACCTGTTTCTAATCGTGATCATGAATGAGCCTAATTACACATACATGTCACACATTAAATTTTAATAACATTCACAGAAAATTATATCATAAATTTAGTCATAGAAAAAATAAAATTTTATAAGAAAAATATTTAAGAGTCTTAATTACTCTAAACTACTTAGAGAACGGATAACATATTCAATAAAAGAAATTAATATGCCAAATAACATTTCAACACAATTACTTTGCTAGAAGAAATCTTAATTATATTAAGAAAGTTTTAATTTACCTTGATACATTAAAATTTTAAAATAAACTACACATGAATAATGTATAAAATACTAATCTAACTTATATATATATGCATATAATAACGAATATCTATACTCTATATAAATGTGTGAATACTCAAGTTGTTTGTTTTCCATTGTGAAAAGACAAATATACCCTCATTTAAATATTATATTACAGATTTTGGAATTTTTAACAATTTAGAATTCTAAATATTTTAAATCTCCTCCATATAAATTTAGGATAAAAGAACCTAAATCGTGAACCATGAATGAATCCAATTATACAGAATTTTAATAACCTGTTTCTAATCGTGATCATGAATGAGCCTAATTACACATACATGTCACTCATTAAATTTAATAACATTCACAGAAAATTACATCATAAAATTAGTCATAGAAAAAATAAAATTCTATAAGAAAAATATTTAAGAGTCTTAATTACTCTAACTACTTAGAGAATGAATAACATATTCAACTAAAAAAAATTAATATGCCAAATAACATTTCAACACAATTACTTTGCTAGAAGAAATCTTAATTATATTAAGAAAGTTTTAATTTACCTTGACACATTAAAATTTAAAATAAACTACACATGAGTAATATATAAAATACTAATCTAATTTATATATATATGTATATAATAACGAATATCTATACTCTATATAAATGTGTGAATACTCAAGTTGTTTGTTTCCCATTGTGGAAAAGACCTCATTTAAATATTATATTACAGGTTTTGGAATTTTTAACAATTTAGAATTCTAAATATTCTAAACCTCCTCCATATAAATTTAGGATAAAACAACCTAAATCGTGAACCATGAATGAATCCAATTATACAGAATTTTAATAACCTATTTCTAATCGTGCTCATGAATGAGTCTAATTACACATACATGTCACACATTAAATTTTTATAACATTCACAGAAAATTATATCATAAAATTAGTCATAGAAAAAATAAAATTCTATAAGAAAAATATTTAAGAGTCTTAATTACTCTAAACTACTTAGAGAATGGGTAACATATTCAATTAAAAAAAATTAATATGCCAAATAACATTTCAACACAATTACTTTGTTAGAAGAAATTTTAATTATATTAAGAAAGTTTTAATTTACCTCGACACATTAAAATTTAAAATAAAGTACATATGAATAATATATAAAATACTAATCTAACTTATATATATATGTATATAATCACGAATAAATATCAAAATTTAATTATAAATTAAAATTGATATGTGGATATGATATTATTAAATTGCAATTGCTTTTAAAAATTCAACTATTGAGTGAATCTCTTAGTACTTATTTTTTTAGTAATAGATAATCCGAAATGCTTTACTTTTACATCTATTATTTTTTTATATTAATTAATAGAATAAAAGTATTACAACAACAAATGTGACATAAAAAAATTAAGTTGAAACATAATATATTATTGAATAAGAAATAGATTATACCAATCGGTGCATATGAAAATAAGATTAAGAAGTCAAATTAAAAATATATAGAACTAAAAATTGCAATATAAAGGAAAAATATAAAATTTTATACTATAATATTTCAAAATTTAGAAGGTAATAAACCATGTTGATAATACGTTGACAATATTTAAAAGTTTATAGTGAAATATAATTAACATTAGGATCTTATAGTACAAAATATTGGTAATATTGTCCAATTAAATTATATTTTTATAATAATAGTAAAAAATTATTAGTTTGTAATCATTTAGTGTTAATAAATTAACAATCAACAACATTCAAAATATAGTAAAAGAAAATATATTACATACACAAACATAATATAGTAAAATCAAACAGCAACAACGAGACATAACAAAACCTATAAATAAAAATCGATCCAATTTTATTAAAATGGAATTTCTTCTAAAATGGAATAACGAATAAGCATCAAAATTTAATTACAAATAAAAACTATCAATCTGATTAGATTAGAAGTGCTATTGAAAATTTGAAAAGAGCTAACTAATTGATTTTATTTCAATATTAATAAGCTTCAAACATCATGTTCCCCTCCTCCTACACCCCCAAGATATTGACATTGACATTGACATTGACATTGACAATGAAGAAGAGTATAAATAGTAATATAATAAATAATTTAATTTAAAACCTTATCTTATTGAGTAGTAAATTAACTAACATAATTGTAGGTCCTAACGAGACATATATAACTATTTTATGCTTTAAAAGGTGCATAAAAGTTGTAACATTTGGTTCACTTGTATTATATATATACTTAACGCCCACATGACATTTTCTTTTGAATATCTAGAGGATATGTGTTATGGAACCAAAATTGCTACTTTTTAATATTTACGGGACCGAAAGTGAAAATTCCAAAATCAATGGACAAAATTAAAATGGAAAGGACCTCAGTTATGGACTAAAAAATGCTATTTCCCCTTATGAAAATAAAAAAAGTCAAATGGTGAGTAAACATTAACACAATAACAATTAAAAGTATAAAATTTTAAAATAATGATATACTAACACATTAGTACAATTACATTTTCATATTAAGAAAATTAAATTTTGAAAATAAACTTAGTACAATAAAATAATAAATAAAAACTGAGTTAATTATTTTAAAATTAGAAAAAAAGATGATAAATAAATAAGGCAATGAAATTAATATATTTTTTCAGTAATAAATTTATAAAAATAACTTAAAATTTTAAAAAGCATGAGTACTAAAGAGAATAAAAATTGATATATGAATAAAATATTATTAAATTGAAATTGCTTATGAAAATTCAACTATTGAGTGAATCTTTTAGCATTTGATTTTTTTAGTATGAGATAATCCTAAATGTTTTATTTTTACATCTATTGTTTCTTTTATAAAGGTGAAATATAAAATTTTATACAATAATATTTCAAAAATTTAGAAGCTAATAAAGCATTCAAATAATGCTTTGACAATGTAAAACAGTCGATACTGAAATATGATTAACATACATTATAGGATCTTACAATACAAATATTGATATTATGGTTCAATTTGATTATGGTTTTATAACAATAGTCAATAAATAATTAGTTTGTAATAGTGTCAATATATTAAAAATAAATGACAATCAAATATATTAGTAAAAGAAAACATACACATACAAAATTTAACAAAAAATAATCAAAAAATAAACAACATAAAATAGGCATAATAAAACCTACAAATAAAATTGTTTAGTAAATTCGAATTTCTTCTATCCAAGATAAGGAGTTTTGACTAATTATTTTTATTTTAATATTAATTTTTCAAATATCAGTATTTTATATTTTCATATTAATTGGTTTGATACATAATAATGAAATAATCATTAGTGGATATATGAAATACAAGATTTCAATTTTGCGGAATATCTTTTTATTCAACAGTACCAAATAAATTTAGAAACTGAATTACAAGTAATAGAATTGAATAGTTTCCTTATCAGTTTAAATAATTATTATCAATTTGTTTGAAAATATATTTGTATAATACCAATGCTTCAATGGAAAAAATATGAATAATATCATGAACTTAACATAAATAATATAATTGCTTATAAAAATATATTTGTACACGTACATCGCACGTCATGCTTTCTAGTAACTATAAAAGTATGAATGCTTGTCAAAGCTTCTTGCAATTTTGTGTCAAACTAAATTATCCTTCTAATAGTACTATTTTTGGGCTAAAGTGCATTTAACCCCCTGTGTTTTGTTGAAGTAGCTAAAACCCTCCCTGTGTTTGGAAATAGGCTAATCCCCCACCCACCTGTGTTTTGTAAAACTCAGCAAAATACACCCCTTTTGTTAGTTATTAAAACGAAGGTGCATTACACACGCGACTCATGCGCTTTGGGGTGTTTTTTAGTTGCTTTTGACAAAATTTTTGTGTGTTTTTCTACTAAAATGCCCTCCTGATGTGTATATATTTGACTTGGGCATCTTTGACTTGTTTTGAGTGGTTCTTTTTTGTATTAAAGTTATCTTTTTAAGAAATATATTTATTTAAAAATTCAAAAATAGTATATAATTTTTTTAAGTCTTATAATCTAAATTGAAAAATTAAATTTAAAATCATAGTACAAAGATTAATATATTAATTCTTTTTTTAAATTTAAATATCTTAATGAATATAAATATTAATATTTATAAAAATTATATATTATTAACTAATTTAAATTATTATCTAGTTAAAAATATTAAAGTAAATTATCTTAATTTATTATAAATAATATTTAAATTTAAATACTTTTATAAGTATTGAATTGAAATTTAATACTTTTTTTATTTATTTTAAATTTATAAATATTCAGAATAATTATTTAATTTTTAATTTATTTAAATTTTTAATTATTTTTAAATTCAAAATTTAGAAATTAAAATTAAAAAATAAAAAATAAAAAATAACACTTGGCTACCGCCACCCAAATGTATGTTGTTCTAGGCATTGGTGATCGCCCATCCGTCGCCCTCTTCTGTGGGGGGGCAACGGGTGGGGGTGGAGAGGTGAGGGCCGATGGCCGATGGCGGCGGGTGGCGCCTGTGGGGGTGGGGGTGGAGAGGGCGGTAGGGAAAGCGGGGTGGGAGTGGGGGGGTTTAATTTTATTTAATTTATTTTTAAGGAATTTATAATCTATATTATTATATAAAAGAAACTCCTTTTTTCACTCACAAATGACGGTTAAGGACACCGCCGCACCATTTTTTTGTAATGCCAAAAAATAACCCTCAACTGATATGATAACTACTTTATTCAACTTTTCAACTTTTATATTAATTGATAAATTAGTTTTTTTTTCCTTTTCTTCTTTTTTTAATGTGATATGTTAGTTTATATATTTTACTCTTGTTTATAATATATTTTAAAGCGTAAAAAAATTATTTATTACATGCACGCAGAAACGGCGTGCCACGACGGCTAGTATATATATTAAAAATTAGTTAAATTTATACCATTGATTTTTTTATAAATTTAAAATCCAACGGCCAAGGTTAATTAATTTGATCAAACGGTTGTGTTATAATCAATAGAGATCTAATGGTCAATTAATATAAAAGATAATATATAATAAGTAAGGGCATAATGGTCAATTTGTAAAAAAAAAAAAAAACACCGTTAGTGATTTTTAATGCAGAGGGACAATAAGCTACATTTAAAAAATAGAGAGTGATTTTTAGCCTATTTGTAAAACAAGGAGGTGTGTGTGTTGGGGGGGGGGGGGGGGTTAGTTGAATTTTTCAAAATACAAGAGGATTTTATGCATTGAAGTCTAATTTTTAGGGATAAGAATGTAATTTGATATACTTGTCATTTTTTGTTAATTAACTTCGATTATGATACCGACTAACTTACTTTGGCTAATGATACATTTAATGAATGTACATGTTATGTGTTGTCTCTACAAATCCGCATTAAATTTATTATAGCTAATTAATTATTTAAAATCTATAGTATTGTGGCTAATTAAATAAAGTATGAATGATCATTTTTAAATGTATGAAGAATTAACTAATTACATAGTTTTTGAAAACGAAGTGATGGAATGATGTGAGTGGACATTTTCACATTAAAAAAAATTGGGAATTGGAAGGAAATCTTTGTGATGGGTAATAATCGTTCCAATTTTGGATAGATTTTGGAATGATTTTGTGGGGATGATGTCATCATGTCCGTTATAACAAATTAAATAGTTTTGGGATGGGTTAACCATTACATACCCGTTCCAAAATGAGATTAGCCAAATGTTGTCTGAAAATCCATCCCAAAATATAGCCCGTCTCAATTTTGCAATGGATTTTGGGTCAACCTTGGTTTAATTGAGACTGTCACGTAACAAGAGTAGTTGTTCGTTTCAAAAATGTTGCTAAATCCATTATAATTTTGCAACAACTTATTGTTCGTGGCAAAATTTATATACCTGCCGCAACATTAATGGCAATTTCCACAACGGCTATATATTCATTCCGAACCCGTCCCAAATGCCGTCCTATATTGTAATGGCTAAAACTTATCGACTACTTTTCCATCTCAAAACCCCTTGCAATATTCTGTCCAAAATGTTCTATATATGTGTGTGTTGTTTTTATTTCATTTGTTTTCACTCTCTAAAATTATTAAACTACACACACTCTCAGTCTCTCTCTAATATTCGAGTATATCAAAGATATTAGCGTCAATTTCGTGTACCGTTGATCTTTTGAGTTAGTTGGTTGACCGGATAACAATTGGAACCCCCCCTTTTTTTTTGTTAAATGTCGTTTAATTATAGTTTTTAATTTCTATATTTGAATGTTAAGTATTAGTAGTGATAATCAATTAATTTATAACTCACAATTTATATATTTGCATATATGTCTATGTAGTGATCATAATGTTCAAACAATTTTAGGAGATGGATGTATGAGAAGAACCTGCTAGGGAGGTTGGTATTAGGGAAGAGTTTGAGGATAGTATTAAGGCTTTTATAAAATGGGCCAAGTGTTAGCTTGCACATATGGACGTCGAGAAGATGAGGTACCCATGTCGGAAGTGCAAAAATGAAAGGTTTAAAACACCAGATGAGGTTAATTTTGACTTATCTGTGAAAGGATTTATACCGGAATATTGTAATTGGACTTGCCATAGTGAGAATATGGTGCAGGAGTACTTTGATGCAACGACCTGCCCAGTCCAAGAACAAAGCTGCATAGGAGGCTACTACGCGCTGGGGTGACCACTAGCAAATAAATTGGGACCAGAGGATGGTTTTCGATGCAGCTAAGCCGGAATATTTTTCTTCATACGCCGAAGGTGCGCCTAATGAGGGTCCGAGCTCCTGTCCTGCTGATGCCTGTCCTAGTTCGTGGTACGGGGGGCGGGGGGGAGACTATGATGTGTCTGGTGAAGGACAAGCGTATCAGCCGAGCTAAAGCGAGAGATGGAATAAATCACATAAATTAAAAGCAATAATCATAAAATTCCAAGGGGTGTACCCTTGGGCGCTAAATCGGGCGTTCGATGTAGGATGTACCAATATTATAAGCGTGTATTGTACATAGGGCATAGAAATGAAAATAAACTACGAAAGCGTAAAAGACCGAAGTTACCGTTGTAGTTTTCTCGTATACGGCTACTTGCGTTGTTCCTCTCCGAAAATGCTCAAAAATTTCAAATGTATGAACTTTCTAAAGGTGATCCACACCACACCGGAAGAGATACACGTTTTCCTTGCTAGAAGAAAATGGATCTAAGAGGATTCGGTTTAAGAAAAGGAACACTATTAATTAGTGTTCTTCTTAAACTTGCTTTGTTCTTTCAAATGATCCAAGGTCAAATGAAGAACAAAGGGGATATTTGTGAGAGAGAGAGAGGCCGAAAATTGAGAGAGAGAGAGGTGTGTAATTTTTCTTCTTCTTTTTCCTAGAAAAAGATGAATTATGATTCTCTTGCTTTGATGAATGTATATACTCATATATATACAAAATTAATGTGATTATTGAAATGTGTCTAGGTTCATCCAAGGATGTCTAGATACATCCCAATCAATTCCACTAATTCATCAATCAAGCCTACCATCCCTTAAGGTATGATTTAATCATACCAAAAGAGAGAGACTTGATTGGAATTGATTTGTCCCATACCAAAAGAGACTAGTCATTACATCAAGCATGCATGGCAGATTTTTACCCCTTCAAAAGTGGTATTTTTCGGCCATTCCCCATTAGGGAAGAAGTCCAACTTCTTCCTACTCCAAAAGTGGAATTAACACACCTCTTGGGCCAAAATTTGTCGGACCGGGTTTCACTGTAATCCAATTACAACGAACCCAAAATTAAATCCCATTTAATTCAAGGCCCACTTAAATAATTTCCATTGATCTTTTAATCCAATTAAAAGACTCAATATTTCGACTCTCTATATTAACCGATAAATCCCATTTACCAATTAAACGAGGACCCGGTACAATATCGGCCCGTCTATCCAATGACAATCCGTTAAGTAATCCAATTACTTAATTATCCTCCGAAATTGACTCCAAGTCAATTTCTCCACCTTCTCGGTGATTTGTGTGTGACCCTTTAGAATCACCCTCAGCTAGATTTGAGCCTGCGTTCAACAGGGGCCCGTTACCATGGGTGGCCGTCTAGCAACGGTCCATGACACTAGAAACTAGGTGAATGTTGGCGTGAACATTTAGGCGCTCATTCGTACGGGCACGGTCCTTCCGTCTACCGTCTCCCGACCTTAGTCTAGGGTATAGAATTGGGCGTCGGTTCCCATCCTCGACTAGGTATCTATGCTTAATACTCGAGCCTCTCCCTTTTGGTATGATTAAATCATACCTTAAGAGATGGTAGGCCTGATTGATGAATTAGTGGGATTGATTGGGATGTATCTAGACATCCTTGGATGAACCTAGACACATTCCAATAATCACATTAATTTTGTATATATATGAGTATATACATTCATCAAAGTAAGAGAATTCATAATCATCTTTTTCTGGGAAAAAGAAGAATACACACCTCACATTCTCTCCTAGAATTTTCGGCCCCCTCTCTACTTACACATATCCCCATTGAATCTGTTAGAATAGGTGACTAGAAAGCCAATTGGATTGGCGGTTTTGGGAACTATTCGTCAATCTTTATTAATACAATATTATCCTGATGAATAGAGTAAGTATTCATCACTTGCATTGTGTTTGTTGTGCTTACTAAGGTTGAACGGCGTTTCAACATCACAACAAATGCCCACAGACCAATTGGATAACCCATGTAGTTGGGTTGCGCATTGGATGGCGGCTATGAAACCAACTTCTGAGGGTTGGTCTGAAGCATTCCAAGTCGAGGACCTTGAGACTGGGCATCGAGTGTCCTATTGAGACTTGCACTAAGTATTGCATTCACTGGGTGAGTACCGAGTATCATCGGCGATAGGCGAGGTCGTCTAATGCAATTTTAGTGGGTTAGTTGACAAGGTGGTCGACTGACTGAAGTGACTCGCGAAAATCGTCATATAGAAGGCTTGGAGGCTTGGTCGGTATGACTGGAATTCCCGGTTCCGATAGTACGGGATTAGTCCTCGGACTTGAGGAATCATGGCAGTTACGTGCATATGAAAACTGCATCTTGGATCTGGCGAGAGGTGATCATTTTGTAAGATGGTCAATATAAGTCTTATCCAATGCAGTTGGAGTACGTAGCGAGGACGACGGATTCCAAGATAGGATCTATCCCCTGTGAGTACATGACGGTGATGTCTTCTATGCACTCTGAGATGGTTTAGACTCTGAAAGTCTATGGCCAAAGCAATTGATTGAGTAGGAAAGGGTTTCCTACATTGATCGATAGTGTAACCGCATCTCGGGTATGAAACATAGTTGCCTAGTCAAGGATGGAAACCGACGCCCAATTCCATACCCTACACTAAGGCTGGAAGACGATCGAAGGTAGGACCATACCCGTATGAAATCGGTGCCTAAAATATTCACGCCAACATTCACCTAGTCTCTAGTACCATGGACTGTTGCTAGATGGCCACCCATGGTGACGGGTTCCTGTTCGACACGACCCCAAGTCTAGCTGAGGGTGAACCTAAAGGGTCACACACAAATCACCGAGGAAGTGAAGGAATTGACTTGGAGTCAATTTCAGAGGATGATAAGTAATTGAATTACTTAAGGGATTGTCCATTGGATGGACGGGCCGATATTGTATCGGGCCCTCGTTTAATCGGTAAATAGGGTTTATCGATTAATATGGAAAGTTGAGATGTTGGATCTTTTAATTGGATTAAAAGATCAATGAGATTATTTAAATGGACATTAAATTAAATTGGATTTAATTTTTGGGTTCGTTGTAATTGGATTACAGTAGAACCCAGTCCGTTAAATTTTGACCCGAGAGGTGTGTTAATTCCATTTATGGAATAGGAAGAAGTTGGACTTCTTCCCTAAATAAGAATGGCCGAAAATTCCCACCTTGGAGGGAGCAAATATCGACCATGTTGGATGCTAGGTGTTAGTTGACTTGTCTCTTTTGGTAAGAGACAAATCAACTCCAATCAAGCCCTTCCCTTTTAGTATGATTTGATCATACCTTAAAAGTTGGTAGGCTTGATTGAAGAATTGATGGTGATTGATTGAGATGTATCTAGACATCCTTGGGTGAACCTAGACACATTCCAATAATCACATTAATTATGTATATATATGAGTATATACTAACACCTATATATGATGAATTTCATTATTCATCATTATTCATAATTTGGCATCCATGGCTAGGTCAGTTTCCTTTAGTTAAGGATGAGGAAGTTGGAAGATCCAAAGAGTCTAGTAATAGATGATTTGGATATGCTTGCTTGCAAATTTTCTCTGAGGAGGAAAAAACTAAAGAGCCATTTTGTTAGACAAAGTGGGCTTGCCGATAGTCTATTGGATTGGATCCAAAATGACATATATGGATTACTGAATACACATGACAGAAGAGGGTTCACAAGTCTAAGAGCCTTTGGTAGGTTCGGGGAATTAGACTTGGAGTGGTGAACCAAACTGGTCAGCTTTCGATTAGATCGAGAGGGTGTGTCTTTAGTGGGAGTGCCAATAGCCTATTGGATTGGATCCAAAAAGGATATCTGTGAGGTTGCTGAATACACAAGACTAAAAGAGGATTCACAAGTCTAAGATCTTTTGATAGGTTCAGGGGATTAGATCTGGAGTGGTGAATCAAATTGGTTACTTTTTGATTAGATCGAGAGGACGTGTATTCAGTGGGAGTTCTCAAATATCCTAATGAGAATGGAATTCTCAATAAGTGAAATTCTTCTTTAAGCGGCCATGGTTGAATGGTCTCTAATAAGGGAGAAAACGAACCCTGTTGGACTTGGTTCGCTTGGTATTTCACTGAAGTTACCTTAGCCCATCTAGACATGGACTTGAAAGTTGCTAGGTTGAGAAACATGCACTTTCTTAAAGTCATGTTCTTGTTACCATATTGGATATGGTTTGGAAAGCCTGTATCCTACAAAGTTCTTGAGTATGTTGGATGGTCCTGCATACGTCAAGGGACTAGTAGGAAGATAGACTAGACTTTATGTCTGATTTGTGCAGGTCTAGTGCAAAATGATGCAAACATCAGGTTATTTCCCACTGACTATATTACAGTCCTCCTAGGGATGACCAAAATACCTTAGATACCTAATGGGTATAGGTTTCTGGGTCCGACCGGTTAATTGGAGCATGATCCAAAGGACATATGAAGAAGCGTTTGACATCGAGATTGGATCAATGGCTTGGAGCTGTAGGGATCTGTCTTGAAATTCAAACTGGGTTTGAGATTTCATGTAATTGGAATATTCATTTTGACAAACCTATACGATGTATGACTCGATCAATAAGGAGCATTAGGTTTAGTGGGAGTGTGGTAGTGTTTCGAGTGTTAAGTGTGTAACGTCTTATTCATTTGGAATGATAAGATGTTAGGAAACATTAGAAACACGAGCATTGTTCACACAATTCTCCATGAATAGGGCCAAAGCTGTCCAAATCTTAGGCACCATTGACTAATGAGGAAGCTTAGATGTTTTACATCCCCTACGTCTTTGCCGTATGCAGCATTGGTATGATGTTCGGTGCACAGAGCCTGATGTTGTTTATGCATCGTACATAACAACGGATATCAGGTGTGTACCGATGAGGCAATAGACAGCAGTTGAGAGCAGTCTTTAAGACCTGAGTAATGATTAGAGAAGTGTTCTCGATGCACGATTTATGAAGAGTTGATTCTGGAAGGCTATAGTGATACTAGCTTCTAGAATCATGTGAATAATATTTAGTCTCAATACCTATGTATGTTCGGACTTAATGGTGAGTGTGGTAGCTTGGAAAGGTTTCAAGCAGGATACCACGATGTTTCATCAAGAAAGTCGAATATATGCCAACTTTGGAAATTGCTTTTGGAAAGTGGTTTGGATGAAAATAACACCCATTGGATGGATGTAGTGCCTAACACGACCAGTAGTTGCCTTGGAGGTTGACAACTAAGCTATGGCTAAAACCTTTTGGGCCCGAGTTCTCATCACAAGATCCATGGAAAATTCTTAGACAGCCACCATCAGTAGGTAGTGATGGTAGAAAGAGGCAAGATACGGTTGGACCGTATTACCTCGGCAGAAAAATAAAGTAGACTTGCAAGACTGAGCCGGTATCGCAGATTACTCACTCTCAGAAGGTTTTGAGAGACATGGGTAATTGACTTTGAGGTCAAGTGGGAGATTGTTAGAATAGGTGACCAGAAAGCCAATTGGAATGGCGGTTTAGGGAACTATTCGTCAATCTTTATTAATACAATATTATCCTGATGAATATAGTAAGTATTCATCACTGGCGTTATGTTTGTTGTGCTTACTACTAACATTGAACGGTGTTTCAATGTCACAACAAATGCCCACAGACTAATTGGATAACCCATGTAGTTGGTCTGCGCATTGGATGGCAGCTACAACACCAACTTCTGAGGGTTGGTCTGAAACATTCCAAGTCGAGGACCTCGAGACTGGGCATCGAGTCTCCTATTGAGACTTTCATTAAGTATTGCATTCACTGGGTGAGTGCCGAATTTCATCGGCGACAGACGAAGGTCATCTATACAATTTTAGTTGGTTGGTTGACAAAGTGGTCGACTGACTGAAGTGACTCGCGGGAATCGTTATATGGAAGCCTTGGAGGCTTGGTCGGTATGACTGAAATTCCCGATTCCCATAGTACGGGATTAGTCCTCGGACTTGAGGAATCATGACAGTCACGTGCATATGAAAATTGTATCTTAGATCCGGCGAGAGGTGATCATTCTGTAAGATGGTCATTGTAAGCCTTGTCCAGTGCAGTTGGAGTATGTAGCGAGGACGGTGGATTCCAAGATAGGATCTATCCCCTGTCAGTACATGACGGTGATGTCTCCTATGCACTCTGAGATAGTTTACACTCTGAAAGTCTATAGCTATAGCAATTGATTGCGTAGGAAAGTGTTTCTTACGTCGATCGATAAAGTAAACGCATCTCGGGTATGAAGCATAGTTACCTAGTCAAGGATGGGAACCGACGCCCAATTCCATACCCTAGACTAAGGAAGGGAGACAGTCGACGGTAGGACCGTACCCGTACGGAATCGACGCCTAAATATTCACGCCAACATTCACCTAGTCTCTAGTGCCATGGACCGTTGCTAGATGACCACCCATGGGGACGGGCTCCTGTTGGACACGAGCCCAAGTCTAGTTGAGGGTGAACCTAAAGGGTCACGCACAAATCACCAAGGAAGTGAAAGAATTGACTTAGAGTCAATTTCAGAGGATGATAAGTAATTGGATTACTTAAGGGATTGTTCAATGGATGGACGGACCGATATTGTATCGGGCCCTCGTTTAATCGGGAAATAGGATTTATCGATTAATATGGAAAGTTGAGCTGTTGGATCTTTTAATTGGATTAAAAGATCCACGGGAATTATTTAAGTGGACATTAAATTAGATTGGATTTAATTTTTGGGTTCGTCGTAATTGGATTACGGTAGAACCCGATCCGTTAAATTTTGACTCGAGAGGTGTGTTAATTCCATTTATGGAATAGGAAGAAGTTGGACTTCTTCCCTAAATAAGCATAGCCGAAAATTGCCACCTTGGAGGGAAAAAAATCGGCCATGTTGGATGCTAGGTGTTAGTTGACTTGTCTCTTTTGGTAAGAGACAAATCAACCTCAATCAAGCCCTTCCCTTTTGGTATGATTTGATCATACCTTAAAAGTTGGTAGGCTTGATTGAAGAATTGATGGTAATTGATTGCGATGTATCTAGACATCCTCGGATGAACCTAGACACATTCCAATAATCACAATAATTATGTATATATATGAGTATATACTAACACCTATGTATGATGAATTTCATTATTCATCTTTTTCTCGGAAAAAAGATGAACACTTTCTACCCTCGCCCTCTCTACTCTCTAAATCCTCTTTGTTGCTTCATTAATCTAGGATCAATTGAAGAACAAAGTAGGATAAAAAAGGAACACTAATTTGATAGTGTAATCCCTTCTTTGATTTCATCCTCTAGATCTATTTTTCTCTAGCAAGAAAAACGAGATCTCTCCCGGTGTGGTGTGGATGACTTTAGAGGGTCTCTACGTTGGGACCTTGTGTGGATGAACGTCGGAAGGAATCAACGAATGTAGCCGATTGAAATACAAAATCGAGAAAGGTATTCCGATTTATATTTATGCTCTCGGTTTCTTCTTTATTCTATAGCCACGAACGCTTGTTTATTTTATATGTTTAATTGTGCGTTTATACACCGATAGCCCGGGAACGTTCAAGGGTACACCCCTTGAACGCGATTCAAATTCTTTTTATTCTGCACGTTTTTATCTCCACCGCATTTCCGCCGCGTTTCCGCCGCGTTCCCGGGTCGATCCGCTTTCCTTCAGAATGTTCATTTGATCTTGTATCATTTGGAAGAACAAAGTGAGTTCAAGAAAAGACACTAATACAATAGTGTTCTTGTTTCTTGAATAAATCCTCTACATCCGTTTTCTTCTAGCAAGGAAAACGTGTATCTCTTCTGGTGTGGTATGGATTACCTCTAGAGAGTTCGTATGTTTGAACTTGGTGAGCATTTCCAAAGAGGAACAACGCTAGTAGCCGTAGTAGTGTTTAAACTACAAAGGTAATTTCGGTTTACACTTTCGTAATTTAATTTTTCATATCTATGCTCTATGTGAAATATGCGTTTATAATGTTGTCACATCCTATATCGAACACCCGGTTGAGCACCCGAGGGTACACCCCTTGAGATTTTGTGATCATTGTATTTAATTTATGCGATTAATTGCATTTTACTTCCACTCGCGCTCCCGGGTGGATCTGCTTGTCCCTTCAAGTGGTAACAGAGCCCGGTTTGATGTAAGGGGCATAGATCTATGTGCTCCTACGACTTTGTGAGCATGTATAAGTGTATGAACATATGAATGACTGTGCTTGTTCATTTGTTTGTATTATATGACATTATACATGCGATTTTTATAGATTGGATCTTGAAAAATTGCATGTTTATTTTCCAATTATTTTATGTATATTAATGTGCTGAAAATGGGAAAAATCGAAAACACGAAACGGACATCAGCGGTAGCAGTTGGCTACCGCCCCTGCCGGCCGGCCACTGGCTGCCGGGCGCGCGCAGGCTCAGGCTTGCGCGTAGCCTGGCTGGCGTGCCTGTTAGCGTGCGTGCTGGCAGGGGCGGCCGTGCAGACTGGCCGCACGGGCGCGCATGCGATGCTGTGCCCAGGCTGCTGGCTGCCGGGCCAGCAATGCAGAGTGGCGTGCGCGCCTTGCTTCCTGCGTGCACGCGTGCATAGCCCTATGTGGCCGGTCGGCCAGCAGGCACAACGGCTAGGCCGTTTTGTGCCGGTTTTTGACCTTTTTTTGAAAATTGGATTTTTTAGGAATTTATGCATATTTTTTTGAAAATGAATTAATTTTGCATACTTGATTTTGGAATTATTGGATTTTTCCTTGGATCAAATTTGCTTAATTAATTTGGGTTTATTACATGCATTGGATGGATTATATGTAATGTCTATTAAATTTAAAATTTGAATTTTGCACATTATTTATATATTTATACCTTGTGATGTTGGACATCACTTGGATATTTTGAATATCCGTGATTAAGCAGGATTATTTGGTATAATTATATTATGTGTGTTGATGGGATTAACATGGGATGATCACAAGAGCCCTAGACCTTATGTATGGATGAATGTTATTTACTTACATTTTTGTCGGGTGGGGCCTGCATACCTCTTGTTTTGGGACTATCATCTCCCATTTTTCTAGCATCATAATGTTAAGGCTTGCTCATTTCCTTTCCATGTATTACTTTCATATGTAACGAGAGTAGATAGTTTTGGTGAGATTTTATTTTGACAAGCCCATGGAGTTGGAGGCCCAAGGTGTAAAATCAAGGCGTAAAACAAGAACAACCACAAGGCCCATTGGAATGACAATGGGTTTATTACTTATGTATAGTGTAGGACCATCCTAGACAGACCATAAACTCACTGCAGGCTCATTGGGTTGCATAGGTTGGGCTTGTGATCATCCTAATAGGGGTACGCTATGTTTTACTGCATGCGGCGTATTTATTTAACGCTTATGAATATTGGATATTTATGCATGCTAAAACACTTAACGTGATGAGGTCTTGGTCATTATCGAACTCTCATTTGATTGGACCAAATTAAATATTAGGCCTATAATGGACTTGGATCCAAATGGTATTTTGATCTGTCCAAGTTTTCCATCCACAACAATATGGTGTGGAAGCTACCACTACCCAAGTGTGGTCTCACGAGTCGTAGCACACTTGGACTAGGAAAAGTTGCACCATTGTTGTGAACAAAGAGATTGCACTCGTTGTTTCCCTGTCTCACGAGTCGTGGGGGAAGACAATTGAGGCATGATTTGGTTGATGGGTCGGGCCCAACACTGAGTAACATGGTTCGCTTGGAGTCCTCAAAACCATGCAAATAGGTCAGGCAGAATATCTTGGGAATCTCATTGGATGAGAATGATATTGGATATCTCCCATGAGGTTTTCTTCATGTGAATCGTAAAAGCGGGGCATGGAGATTACGCTTATGGAAGCCCACTAGGAAATAATTTCCCGAAACTCCACTTGAGAGTGGTGGACTTTCGTATAAATAGTGGGAGGGTTAAAGACTAAAAGACCATGTCTTCAACTTAAATAATAATATTACCATCATCTGCTAATTTGTGCTTTACATTTTATAAATGTAGATATGTTTAAGAATCCTTTGACCATGGTACTTGAGACTAATAAGTTTAACGGAACGAACTACTCGGACTGGCTGAGACACCTGAGGATTGTCCTCAGTTTCAAGAACCAAGGCTACGTCTTGGACGAGCTGCCACCGAGCGACTTACCGGAGGAGTCCACACTAGAAGAACGTTTGACATTCGAGAAATGGCATGAGGAAAACCGAAAAGTACACAATATCATATTGGCTTCAATGTCTAACAACATCCAGAAGCAATATGAGAGGCTGGACAATGTCTCCGCCATAATGCTCCGCATGAACGAGGTTTATGCGGTTTCGGACATGCATATTACATATGCCGCCACAAAAGCATTCTTTGGCACCAAGCTAGCTGATGGATCATCCGTAAAAAGTCATGGGGTCAAGATGCTTTCCCTAGTGGAGGAGCTCGAGGACCTTAAAGCTGGGCTTAACAATGACACGTACATTGACGTGATCCTCCAATCGCTTCCTCCTATATGACCCATTTGTTGCAAACTACAACATGAACGGACTTGAGAAGTCTATTCATGAGTTGATCAAAATGTTAGTGCAATACGAGGCAACGGCCCACAAGTTGGTCCTGGCGGTATTCATAGGAGAGGCTTCAACCTCCAAGGCGAATGGCCAGAGGGTCGGACGCTGGATGAGGAAGAAGGGAAAGGGGAAGATGGTTGCAGCCCCTGCTCGCGCTCTTGTTGCCTTGGTGGGAATGGGCAAAGGAAAAGGGAAGGCCCGTGGTTTTCAGCGGTCCAAGGCAAATGATGTCTGCATGCATTGCCAAGGAAAGGGGTATTGGAAGAGGGAGTGCCTACAACTCCTCTCCAATCCAGGTATGTTTGTGGTTGAAGTAAACATGATAACTAATTCTGCTTCATGGGTATTAGATACCGGGTGGTGCTCATATCTGCAATGATTTGCAGGCACTGCAAAGAAGTAGAAGGCTAACCAAGGATGAGATGATCCTGAGGCTAGGCGATGGCAAGGCCGTTGCTGCGGAAGCCGTAGGATCAATGGAGTTAGCCATTACTAGTCATGTTAGGATTGTACTGAACGACTGTATCTATGCACCTAGCATGATTATGAATATTGTATCCATACCCGTCCTTGATAAGGAGGATTATTCTTTCACCATCACTTAAAATGGTTTTTATATTATCAATGATGGTGTGTCTCATTTGCTTGGTACATTGGTGAACGGTTTGTACATACTTCAACAGTCTAATTGGTCAACCTACAGACTT
This sequence comes from Sesamum alatum, assembly GCA_034509735.1. Classification (NCBI taxonomy): domain Eukaryota; kingdom Viridiplantae; phylum Streptophyta; class Magnoliopsida; order Lamiales; family Pedaliaceae; genus Sesamum; species Sesamum alatum. The sequence continues at coordinate 1,368,852 of JACGWO010000013.1, forward strand.
GCGAATCCTGTCTAAAGGGAAAGATGACCAAGAAACCCTTTGTTGGACAAAACATGCTAGCCAACGATCTGTTGAATTTGATCCATACGGACGTCTGTGGTCCATTAAATACTCAGGCTAGGGCTGGGTACTCGTACTTCATAACCTTTACCGATGATCACTCATGGTACGGTTATGTTTACTTGATGAGATACAAGTCTGAAGCTTTTGGAAGATTTAAGAAATACTGACGTGAAGTAGAGAACCAAACCAATCGTATGATCAAAGTGAAATCCTGGTATAGGCATGTGGATCGTCCGGGGAATAGCGCGAATGCAAAAGTGCGGTATAAACATGTATTATACGTATAAAATTAAAACACGTTCAAGGGGTGTGCCCTTGAAGTTCCCGGGTGTTCGGTGTATCTCATGAATTAAGAACATACATGCAATCATGGAGGCCATAGGATTTGTAAAATAAAAGAGGACGAAACGTAAATAGAGACCTACTGGTTCGTCGTTTTCCTCTTCTAACCGATACTCGTCTTGTTCCCCGATTTGCTCTAAATCTCGTATGTGAGATCCTCTAAATCGTGACACACAATCCGCCCACGTATCTTGTACTTCATGCTAGCGAACGAACAAGTATTTTATTTGGAGAGGACGGATCAATCACACGTTATTATTTAACGGGATGAATCCTCCTTTTGTTCAATTGTTAACACAAAAGAACAAGAACAATTCATGGAGAGAGAGAAGAGAGAGGCGGACGAGAGAGGGAGAGAGAGCACACGGTTTCTGTGTGTGTTGAAGAATCATCATCTCTCTTAAGGTGAGGAGCTAGGAGTATATATAGAGGAGGAGGTTAATCCTCTTTAAACTCCAACTCTCAGAAGACTAATTAGACTAGGATTTTAGTCAAAATCCTAGTCAAAGTAGTAATTTGACCTAGTCAAATTAATCCTAGTCATCCATCTCTCCTTTTAATCTCAATCATTAATTTAATTTAATGGAATATTTAAAACCTATTTAAATATTCCAAGGGCAATAAATAATTATAAATATTGATTCTAAGCCCATTAAATTAATTTTCTAATAAATCTAATTTATTAGACAAATCCCTTTTATCCAATAAAAGGAATTAATTCTTTCCAAGAAAATTAAGGACCTGATTAAATCCAATTTAATCATTCCATTTCTCTAAATATTTAATTCTAAATTAAATACTTTATGTGTGCGAATTGTGTGTGACTCTTTAGGTTCACTTTCAGCTAGACTTGGTCGGATTCCTAGAATCCGCCCGTTACCATGGGTGGCCATCTAGCAACGGTCCATGGCACTAGAGACTAGGTGAATATACGGGGATGAACATTTAGGCTCTAACAGTACACTTGTCTTTCCGTCTACGGTCTCACCACTTAGGGTCTAGGACAGAGAAAATGCAGGTACCCATTTTGGACTTAAGTGTTGGTCTGTCCTTTACTAAACGCCGCAAGGGAAACCTTCCCTTCTGTTCAGTTACTGTGGCCACAGATTTTAGGGACAAGGCACAGAGCATTTGTGAGATTCAACTGTCAATGCCTTTTGACAGAAGACAGATCCTTTCTTGGAAACTACTGTCACTCTGTACACTGGAGCTGCACTAGACATGGCTTATGACTACTCAAGTGCTTCTTGGCAATCTCTCACCATATCTAAGATACAGCCCTGATGTACAGGTAAACTCAGTAGTTCCTCAAGTCAAAGGACTTGACCTGTACTGTTGGAACCGGGAACACACGTCATACCTAACCGACCCTACTCAAGGTCCTCCATAAGACGGTTCCCGCGAGTCACCTCAGTCAGCTGCTCCCTAGCGGGCTAACCCACTAATACTGCTTAGACGACCCTCGTCGCCCGTCGATGAAATACGACAGCAGATGCTTAGTGCAAGTCTCAAGGGGAATCTCGGTACCCATTTTTGAGATTTCTTGACTTGGAGTTTTCCGAACTGATTCGGCAGGACTGATTTCATGGACCTACCTCCAAGCGTAGTGCCAGTCCCCGAAATGTGTTTTCAGTCCGTGGGCTTTATTTGCGTAGTGAACAGAAATATAAAGCAGATAAAGTGAACACAAACAAAGTAATGCCAAATGAATATCACTTCTTATTCATTAATAATTTATCAAATCCTTGAAATTGTTTAGACATAGGTTACATTTTTCCTGCCAAGATTGGCTACATGGTCACCTATTCTAACACAAAGCCCTTCGGTCGGACCGAGGAGGAGAGTATTTAAGTGGCGAATTCACTGATTATCATGGAATTCTCTCTCAGTGGACTCCTCCTGGAACACCACAGTTAAATGGTGTGTCTGAAAGGAGGAATCGAACCTTGTTGGACATGGTTCGATCCATGATGAGTTTTATCGAACTCCCTTTATCCTTCTGGGATATGCTCTTGAGACAGCGGCCAAAGTTTTGAACTTAGTGCCATCTAAGAAGATATCCCATACGCCATATGAGATATGGCATGGCAAGCCTGCCTCCTACAAATACTTGAAAGTGTGGAGTTGCCCTGCATATGTCAAGTTAGTGGGAGATAAATTGGACTCGAGGTCTAGTTTATGTAGGTTTGTCGGATATCTGAACGAAACTGTGGGGTATTATTTCTATGATCCCTCCAAGCAAAGGGTGTTTATCTCGAAAAACGCAGTGTTCTTGGAAAAGAGTTTTCCATCGGATGGTCAATGTGATGAGGTGCTCCTTGAGGAATCAAGTGAGGTACCCCATGAGATGGCAGTGACATCTGAGCCAGTAGTTCCCACTGATGATGTTCCAGTCCTTCATAGGTCGGCCAGAGTATCCCATGCACCTGATAGGTACGGATTTCTGGGCCTGACCGGTCAGTTGGATAATGATCCAAATACGTACGGAGAAGCGATGTCGGACATCGATTCGGATAAGTGCTTTAAGGCCATGAAATTCGAAATGGACTCGATTTGTGCAAACCAAGTTTGGACCATAGTAAACCCATCCAAAGGGGTAAAACCCGTAGGGTGTAAACGGGTCTACAAACGTAAGCTTGGAGCTGATGGGGAGGTTACAACCTTCAAAGCTAGGCTTGTGGCGAAAGGTTACACTCAACGACTCGGGGTCGATTTTGAGGAAACCTACTCGTCCGTAGCATGGCTAACTCCATTCAGATACTGCTTTCTATAACAGCATTGTATGACTATGAAATATGGCAGATGGACGTGAAAACCGCCTTCCTCAACGGTTTCATAAAAGAAGAGATCTATATGGATCAATTGGAAGGTTTCACATCTGTTGGAGAAGAGCAGAAGGTCTGCCATCTCCAAAGGTCCATCTATGGCCTCAAACAAGCTTCCCGAAGCTGGAACATACGTTTTGATGAAGTCATACAGGGATATGATTTCATCAAGAACGAGTCCAATCCTTGTGTATACAAGAAGATCAGTGGGAGCTCTGTTGCGTTTTAAGTGGTTTACGTGGATGACACCTTGCTCATTGGGAATGATGCTAAGATGTTGGGTGTTGGAATAGGTGACCAGAAAGCCAATAGGTTTGGCAATTTGTAACCTATCCGACAACTTGATGTGAATGTAATATTATTATGTGATGAATAAGATGAGTATTCGTCACCAATGGTACCTTCTTTGTTGCGCTCATCTTACATTTGTTAAAATGGTGTTTAACTTATATCGCAACAAAGCCCACAGACCATGAATAACAACTCGTGCAGTTGGGCCACGCATTGGATGGTGGTCATGAAACCAACTGATTAAGAGTTGGGTCTGAAACGTTCCAAGTCGAGGACCTCGAGACAGGGCATCGAGAGTCCTATTGAGACTTGTGTCAAGAGTCATGTTCATTGGATGAGTGCCGTGTTTCATCGGCGACAGGCGTGGAACGCCTACACAATCTTGATGGGTTGGTCGACTGGGGTCGAGCCGACTGGACTGACTCGCGGGGATCATCATATGGAAGCTTTGGAGGCTTGGTCGGTATGATTGGTTTTCCCCGGTTCCGATAGTACGGGAGTAATCCTCAGACTTGAGGGATCATGGCAGTCGCGTGCACAGGACGGCTGTATCTTGGATCTGGCGAGAGGTAATCATTCTGTAAGATGATTATCATAAGCCTTGTCCAGTGCAGTCAGAATGTGTAGCGAGGACGGTGGATTCCAAGAAGAGGATCCGTCCCCTGTCAGTATGTGACAGAGGTATCTCCTATGCACTCGGAGACACGTTCATGCTGTTTGAAGCTGTGGCCACAGTGGTTGGTCGAACAGGGAATGGTTTCCTGTGTCGACGCAATGAAGCATACATGGTCTCGAGTATTAAGCATAGATGCCTAGTCAAGGATGGGAACCGACGCCCAATTCCATACCCTAGACTAAGGCCGGGAGACGGTAGACGGAAGGATCGTACCCGTACGGAATCGGCGCCTAAATGTTCACGCCAATTCACCTAGTCTCTAGTGCCATGGACCGTTGCTAGACGGCCACCCATGGTAACGGGCCCTTGTGGGACACGGGCCCAAGTCTAGCTGAGGGTGAACCTAAAGGGTCACACATAAATCACCGAGGAGGTTGAGAGATCGACTTGGAGTCAATCTCGAAGGATAAAATAAGTAATTGGATTACTTAAGAGAAAGTCCATTGGATGGACGGGCCGATATTGTATCGGGCTTTCATTTAATCGGTAAATTGGATTTTCGATTAAATATGGAAAATTGAGATGTTGAGACGTTGGATCTTTTAATTGGAGTAAAAGATCAACGGGAATAATTTTAAGTGGACATTAAATTGGATTTATCATTAGGTTCGTCGTAATTGGATTACGATAAAACCCAGTCCGTTAAATTATACCCGAGAGGAGAAATAATTCCTAATTTAGAATAGGAAGAAGTTGGACTTCTTCCCTTAATTAAACATAGCCGACATGCTCCCTTGGAGGAAGCAAAATCAGCCATGTTGCATGCTAGGTGGTATGTTGACTTGTTTCTTTTGGAAAGAGACAAATCAACTCCAATCAAGCTCTTCCCTTTTGGTATGATTTGATCATACCATAAATTTTGGTAGGCTTGATTGAAGAATTGATGGTGATTGATTGGAATGAATCTAGACATCCTTGGATGAACCTAGACACATTCCAATAATCACATTAATTATGTATATATATTAGAATATACAACACCAAGCATAAGTGATTCATTATTCATCTTTTTTCTAGGAAAAAGAGAAGACAAAAATCCTCTCCTCTCTCTCAAAATTTCGTGCTCCCTCCCTCTCTTACACTTGTGTTCTTCACTTGATTTTGAATCAAGAAGAAGAACAAAGTAAGTTTAAGAGAACACTAATTCATAGTGTTCTTCTCTTAAACCGATTCCTTCTTAAACCCGTTCTTTTCTAGCAAGAAGAACGTGTGTTTCTTCCGGTGTGGTGTGGATCACCTTTGGAGAATCCATACGTTTGGATTTCGTGAGCATTCCGGAGAAGGAACAACGCTAGTAGCCGGGAGCATACGCTAAACAATCAAAGGTAACGGTTTATTACGCTTTGATTGATTTCATTTGTATATCTATGCCCTATGTGTTTAAATATATGTTTTAATATTTACACATCCTACATCGAACGCCCGGTTGAGCACCCAAGGGCACACCCCTTGGGATTCGCGTATTTTGAATTTGATTTAAATTTACGCACTTTTCCACGCTTTCTCGCTTCCGCTCGCGCTCCCGGGCGGATCCGCTTGCTGCCCTGTGCGCGCGGGCGGCCGGCCAGCACAACGGCTGGGCCGTTTTGTGCCGTTTTTCGACTTTTTCCGGAAAATTCAATTTTCTGTATTTTCTGCACAATATTCTGAAAATATGTTAATTTTGCATTTTTGATTTTGGAATAATTGGATTATTCCTTGGATTAAATTTGCTTAATTAATTTGTGATTAATACATGCATTGGATGCGTTGTTTAAAGTGTCCATTAAATTTAAAATTTGAATTTTGCATATTATTTGTATATTTATGCTTTTGTGATGTTGGACATCACTTGGGTATTTGGAATATCCATTGGTTATTTATGCATGATTATTTGGAATAATTATGTTATATGTGAGTTGATGGAATCAACATGGGATGATCACAAGAGCCCTAGACCTTGTGTATGGATGAATGTATGATCATTTATTTTCTGTTGGGTGGGGCCTGCGTGCCTCTTGTTTTTGGGACTATCATGTCCCGTATTTTCAGCCTCATGATGTTAAGGCTTGTTTTCCTTATTACCAGTGTATTACTTTTAGTTGTAATGAGAGTAGATATGATTGGTGAGGTTTCAATTTTAACAAGCAATTGGATTCAGAGACCCCAAGGAGGAGCATCAAGGCATGAAACAAGAAGCACTTCAAGGCCCATTGGAATGACAATGGGTTTATTATTATTGTAATAATTTAGGACCACCCTAGACAGACCATAGACTCACTGCGGGCTCAGTGGGTCGTATAGGTTGGGCTTGTGATCATCCTAACAGGGGTATGCTATGTTTTCTGCATGCGGCGTATTTATTTATCGCTTTAAATATTGGATATTTATGCATGCTAAAACACAATAATGTGATGAGGTCTCGGTCATACACAAACTCTCATTTGGTTGGACCAAATTAAATATTAGGCCCAGAACGGACTTGGATCAAAATGGTATTTTGGTCTGTCCGAGCCTTCCATCCATAGCAATGTGGTGAGGAAGCTACCACTACCCAAGTGTGGTCTCACGAGTCGTGGCACACTTGGACTAGGGGAAAGCTGCACTATTGTTGTGAACAAAAAGACTGCGCTTTCGCTGTTTCCCTGTCTCATGAGTCGTGGGGGGCGATAGTTTGAGGTATGATTTGGTTGGGTCGGGCCTAACACTGAGTAACATGGTTCGCTTGGAGTCCTCGGAACCATACGAATAGGTGAGGCAAAATATCTTGGGAATCTCATTGGATGAGAATGATATTGGATATCTCCCACAAGGTCTTCTTCATGTGAATCGTAAAAGCGGGGCATGGAGATTACGCTTGTGGATCCCAAGCCCACTAGGAAATGGTTTCCCGAAACTCCGCTTGAGAGTGGCGGACTTTCGTATAAATAGTGGGAGGGTTAAAGACTAAAAGACCAAGTATTCAACTTGAACAATAATATTACCATCATCTGCTACTTTCTGCTTTACATTTTCAATAATGTAGATATGTCTAAGAACCCGTTAACCATGATTCTTGAGACTAACAAATTCAACGGAACGAACTACTCGGACTGGCTGAGAAACCTGAGGATTGTCCTCGGTTTCGAGAACCAAGGCTACGTCTTGGACGAGCCGCCACCGAGCGACTTACCGGAGGGGTCCACGCCTGAAGAACGTTTGACGTTCGAGAAATGGCATGAGGACAACCGGAAAAGTACGCAGTATCATACTGGCTTCGATGTCTAACGACATCAAGAAGCAGTATGAGAGGCTGGACAACGTCTCCGCCATAATGCTCCGCATGAACGAGGTTTATGCGGTTCCGGATAGGCATATTAGATATGCCGCCACAAAAAGCATTCTTTGGCACCAAGCTCGCTGAAGGAGCGTCTGTACAGAGTCATGGGGTCAAGATGCTCTCCCTAGTGGAGAAACTCGAGGACCTTAAAGCTGGGCTTAACAATGACACGTACATTGACGTGATCCTCCAGTCGCTTCCTCCATCCTATGACCCGTTTGTTGTAAACTACAACATGAACGGACTTGAGAAGTCTATTCATGAGTTGATCAACATGCTGGTCCAATACGAGGCAACGACCCACAAGTCGGCACCGGCGGTATTGATAGGAGAGGCTTCGACCTCCAAGGCGAATGGCAAGAGGGCCGAACGCTGGAAGAGGAAGAAGGGCAAAGGGAAGACGGTTGTGGCCCCTGCTCACGCTCCGGGCGTCCCTGTTGCTCCGGTTGGACCGAGCAAAGGGAAAGGGAAGGCCCGTGGTTCTCAGCGGTCCAAGGCAAATGATGTTTGCATGCATTGCCAAGGGAAAGGGCATTGGAAGAGGGAGTGCCCACAACTCCTCTCCAACCCAGGTGTATTTGTGGTTGAAGTTAATATGATTACTAATTCTGCTTCATGGGTATTGGATATCGGGTGTGGTGCTCACATCTGCAATGATTTGCAGGCACTGCAAAGAAGCAGAAGGCTAAACCAAGGATGAGATGATCCTGAGGCTAGGCGATGGCAAGGCCGTTGCTGCGGAGGCCGTGGGATCACTAGAGTTAGCCATTAGTAGTCATGTTAGGATTGTACTGAACGACTGTTTCTATGTACCTAGCATGATTAAAAACATTGTTTCCATCCCGGTCCTTGATAAGGAGGGATATGAATTTGCCATCAATAAAAATGGTTTTTTCATTATCAAAGATGGTATTTCTCATCTGCTTGGTACATTGGTCAACGGTCTGTACATACTTCAACAGTCTAGTTGGATTATGACTGCAGAACACAAACGAAAACGTGATGATCATAATAACGCACAGATATGGCATGCGAGGTTAGGTCATATCTCTAAAGATAGGATAAGAAGGTTGGTGGACTCAAAGAGTCTAGAAATAGACGATTTGGACAACCTACCGACCTGCGAATCCTGTCTAAAGGGAAAGATGACCAAGAAACCCTTTGTTGGACAAAGTACGCTAGCCAGTGGTCTGTTGGATTTGATCCATACAGATGTCTGTGGTCCACTAAATACTCAGGCTAGAGGTGGGTACTCGTACTTCATAACCTTTACCGATGATCACTCACGGTATGGTTATGTTTACCTGATGAGGTACAAGTCTGAAGCCTTTGGAAGGTTTAAAGAATACAGACTTGAAGTAGAGAACAAAACCGGTCGAAAGATCAAAGCCCTTCGGTCGGACCGAGGTGGAGAGTATTTGAGTGGTGAGTTTACTGATTATCTAAAAGAGAATGGGATTCTCCCTCAGTGGACCCCTCCTGGAACACCGCAGCTTAATGGTGTGTCTGAAAGGAGGAATCGAACCCTGTTGGACATGGTCCGATCCATGATGAGTTTTACCGAACTACCCCTTTCCTTCTGGGGATACGCTCTTGAGACGGCGGCCAAAGTTTTGAACTTGGTGCCATCTAAAAGGTATCCCAGACGCCATATGAGATATGGCATGGCAAGCCTGCCTCCTACAAATACTTGAAAGTGTGGGGTTTTCCCGCATATGTCAAGAGATTAGTGGGAGATAAATTGGACTCGAGGTCTAGTTTATGTAGGTTCATCGGCTATCCGGAAGAAACTGCGGGGTATTATTTCTATGATCCCTCCGAGCAAAAGGTTTTTGTCTTGCGAAACGCAGTGTTCTTGGAAAAAGGTTTTCCATCGGATAGTCGACGCGATGAGGTGCTCCTTGAGGAATCAAGTGAGGCACCCCATGAGGCGGCAGTGACATCTGAGCCAGTGGTTCCCACTGATATTGTTCCAGTCCTCCGTAAGTTGGCCAGAGTATCCCATTCACCTGATAGGTATGGATTTCTGGGCCTGACCGGTCAGTTGGATAATGATCCAAAGACGTACGGAGAAGCGATGTCGGACATCGATTCAGACAAGTGGCTTGAGGCCATGAAATCCGAGATGGACTCGATGGGTACAAATAAGATTTGGACCCTAGCAGATCCACCAAAAGGGGTTAAACCCGAAGCTGGAACATACGTTTTGATGAAGTCATACGGGGATATGATTTCATCAAGAACGAGTCCGATCCTTGTGTATACAAGAAGATTAGTGGGAGCTCAGTTGCGTTTTTTTGGTGCTTTACGTGGATGACATCTTGCTCATTGGGAATGATGCTAAGATGTTGGGTACCACTAAAGCTTGGTTGTCAACGCAATTCTCCATGAAGGATATGGGCAAGGCATCCTACATACTTGGCATCAAGATCTACAGGGATAGATCTAGAAGGATGTTAGGAATGGCCCAGTCCTCGTATAAGAGGCATGAAATTAAGTTATCCAAGAAGCAGTCTCCTAAGACTGATGAGGAACTTAAACGGATGTAGGACATCCCTATGCTTCAGCCGTAGACAGCATACAGTATGTTGTTCAGTGCACTGGACTTGATGTGGCTTTCGCTTTGAGCGTAACTAGTCGATATCAGTCGTGTGCCGGGAAGGCACACTGGAGTGCAGACAAAACAATCCTGAAGTACCTGAAAAAGGACTAAGGACATGTTCTTGATCTACGGTGGTGGAGAGTTGATACTGGAAGGCTATAGCGACGCTAGCTTCCAGTCGGATGACGATGATGCCAAGTCTCAGTTTGGTTTTGTATTTAGACTAAATGGTGGCGTGGTTACTTGGAAGGGTTCCAAGCAGGCTACCACGGCGGACTCCACCATAGAGTTTTGAATACATAGCGGCTTTGGAAGCTGCTAAGGAGTGGTTTGGTTGATGAGCTACATCCAAGGGTTGGATGTAGTACCTAGCATTGCTAAGCCTGTAATTATCTTTTATGATAACAACGGGACGATAGCGCTAGCAAAGGAACCGAGATCTCATCACGATCCAAGCATATTCTTAGACGCTACCATCTACGTAGAGAGATGGATAGCAGGAGTGACGTTCGGTTGGACCGAGTCAGCTCCGCGGAAAACATAGCAGATCCACTTGCTAAGCCCATGTCGCAAGTTGCCCATACTCACCATCTGAATAAGAGGTTTGAGGCCAAAGGGTGATTGGCTTTAGGTCAAGTGGGAGATTGTTGGATTAGGTGACCAGAAAGCCAAAAGGTTTGGCAATTTGTAACCTATCCGACAACTTGATGTGAATGTAATATTATTATGTGATGAATAAGATGAGTATTCGTCACCAATGGTACCTTCTTTGTTGCGCTCATCTTACATTTGTTAAAAAGGTGTTTAACTTATATCGCAACAAAGCCCACAGACCATGAATAACAACTCGTGCAGTTGGGCCACGCATTGGATGGTGGTCATGAAACCAACTGATTAAGAGTTGGGTCTGAAACGTTCCAAGTCGAGGACCTCGAGACAGGGCATCGAGAGTCCTATTGAGACTTGTGTCAAGAGTCATGTTTATTGGATGAGTGCCGTGTTTCATCGGCGACAGGCGTGGAACGCCTACACGATCTTGATGGGTTGGTCGACTGGGGTCGAGCCGACTGGACTGACTCGCGGGGATCATCATATGGAATCTTTGGAGGCTTGGTCGGTATGATTGGTTTTCCCCGGTTCCGATAGTACGGGAGTAATCCTCAGACTTGAGGGATCATGGCAGTCGCGTGCACAGGACGGCTGTATCTTGAATCTGGCGAGAGGTAATCATTCTGTAAGATGATTATCATAAGCCTTGTCCAGTGCAGTCAGAATGTGTAGCGAGGACGGTGGATTCCAAGAAGAGGATCCGTCCCCTGTCAGTATGTGACAGAGGTATCTCCTATGCACTCGGAGACACGTTCATGCTGTTTGAAGCTGTGGCCACAGTGGTTGGTCGAACAGGGAATGGTTTCCTGTGTCGACGCAATGAAGCATACGTGGTCTCGAGTATTAAGCATAGATGCCTAGTCAAGGATGGGAACCGACGCCCAATTCCATACCCTAGACTAAGGCCGGGAGACGGTAGACGGAAGGATCGTACCCGTACGGAATCGGCGCCTAAATGTTCACGCCAATTCACCTAGTCTCTAGTGCCATGGACCGTTGCTAGACGGCCACCCATGGTAACGGGCCCTTGTGGGACACGGGCCCAAGTCTAGCTGAGGGTGAACCTAAAGGGTCACACATAAATCACCGAGGAGGTTGAGAGATCGACTTGGAGTCAATCTCGAAGGATAAAATAAGTAATTGGATTACTTAAGAGAAAGTCCATTGGATGGACGGGCCGATATTGTATCGGGCTTTCATTTAATCGGTAAATTGGATTTTCGATTAAATATGGAAAATTGAGATGTTGAGACGTTGGATCTTTTAATTGGAGTAAAAGATCAACGGGAATAATTTTAAGTGGACATTAAATTGGATTTATCATTAGGTTCGTCGTAATTGGATTACGATAAAACCCAGTCCGTTAAATTATACCCGAGAGGAGAAATAATTCCTAATTTAGAATTGGAAGAAGTTGGACTTCTTCCCTTAATTAAACATAGCCGACATGCTCCCTTGGAGGAAGCAAAATCAGCCATGTTGCATGCTAGGTGGTATGTTGACTTGTTTCTTTTGGAAAGAGACAAATCAACTCCAATCAAGCTCTTCCCTTTTGGTATGATTTGATCATACCATAAATTTTGGTAGGCTTGATTGAAGAATTGATGGTGATTGATTGGAATGAATCTAGACATCCTTAGATGAACCTAGACACATTCCAATAATCACATTAATTATGTATATATATTAGAATATACAACACCAAGCATAAGTGATTCATTATTCATCTTTTTTCTAGGAAAAAGAGAAGACAAAAATCCTCTCCTCTCTCTCAAAATTTCGTGCTCCCTCCCTCTCTTACACTTGTGTTCTTCACTTGATTTTGAATCAAGAAGAAGAACAAAGTAAGTTTAAGAGAACACTAATTCATAGTGTTCTTCTCTTAAACCGATTCCTTCCTAAACCCGTTCTTTTCTAGCAAGAAGAACGTGTGTTTCTTCCGGTGTGGTGTGGATCACCTTTGGAGAATCCATACGTTTGGATTTCGTGAGCATTCCGGAGAAGGAACAACGCTAGTAGCCGGGAGCATACGCTAAACAATCAAAGGTAACGGTTTATTACGCTTTGATTGATTTCATTTGTATATCTATGCCCTATGTGTTTAAATATATGTTTTAATATTTACACATCCTACATCGAACGCCCGGTTGAGCACCCAAGGGCACACCCCTTGGGATTCGCGTATTTTGAATTTGATTTAAATTTACGCACTTTTCCACGCTTTCTCGCTTCCGCTCGCGCTCCCGGGCGGATCCGCTTGTCCTTCATTGGGAACTACTAAAACTTAGTTGTCAACATAATTTTCCATAAAGGATATGGGCAAGGCATCCTACATCCTTGGCATCAAGATCTACATGGATAGATCTAGAAGGATGTTAGGAATGACCCGGTCCTTGTACATTAAGAAAGTCTTGAAGAGATTCAAGATGGAGAACTCAAAACGAGGATTCATTCCTATGAGGCATAGAATTAAGTTATACAAGAAGCAGTCTCCTAAGACTGATGAGGAGCTTAAACGGATGTTGGACATGAAGGACAAGCGGATCCGTCGGGAGTGCGAGCGGAAGCGAGAATGAGAAAAATACGTAAATTTAAACCGCATAAATAAACCTAATAATGATAAGATCCCAAGGGGTGTACCCTTGGGTGCTCAACCGAGCATTCGATGTAGGATGTATCAACATAAAACGGATATTGAAACATAGGGCATAGAATGGAATAAACTACGAAAGCGTATAAACTGTTACCTTTGTAGTTTTTCACGTGTGCCGCTACTTGCGTTGTTACTCTCCGGAATGTCCACAAAGTTATCAGCCCGTCCATCCAATGGAGAATCCCTTAAGTAATCCAATTACTTATTCATGCTTCAAAAATTGACTCAAGTCAATTTCTCAACCTTTCTCGGTGATTTGTGTGTGACCCTTTAGGTTCACCTTCAGTTAGACTTGGGCCTGTGTTCCACAAGGGCCCCTTACCATGGGTGGCCGTCTAGCAACAGTCCATGGCACTAGAGACTAGGTGAATGTTGGCATGAACATTTAAGCGCCGATTCCGTACGGGTATGGTCCTTCCGTCTACCGGCCTTAATCTAGGATTTGGAATTGGGCGTCGGTTCTCATCTTTGACTAGGCATCTATGCTTAATACTCGAGACTACGCATACCTCATTGCATCGACACAGGAAACTATTTTCTGTTCGACCAACCGCTGTGGCCACATGTTTAAACAGCATGAACGTGTCTTCGAGTGCATAGGAGATACCTCTGTCACATATTGACAGGGGACAGATCCTCTTCTTGGAACCCACAGTCCTCGCTACGCATTCTGACTGCACTGGACAAGGCTTATAATGATCATCTTACAGAATGATCACCTCTCGCCAGATCCAAGATACAGCCGTCCTGTGCACGTGACTGCCATGGTTCCTCAAATCTGAGGACTACTCCCGTACTATCGGAACCGGGAAAATCCAATCATACCGACCAAGCCTCTAAGGCTTCCATATGATGATCCCCGTGAGTCAGTCTAGTCGGCTCGACCCCAGTCGACCAAACCCATCAAGATCGTGTAGGCGTCCCATGCCTATCGCCGATGAAACACGACACTCATCCAATGAACACGACTTTTAATGCAAGTCTCTATAGGACTCCCGATGCTCTATCTCGAGGTCCTCGACTTGGAACGTTTCAGATCCAACTTTTAATCAGTTGATTTCATGACCACCATCCAATGCGTGACCCAGTTAATCGTGGTCTATGTGCTTTGTTATGATATATGTAAAATACCGTTTTTAGCATATGGAAAATGAGCGCAACAAAGAGAATACTGAAGTAACAAATACTCATTTTATTCATTACATAATATTACATTACATCAAGTTGTCAAATAGGTTACAAAATGCCAAACCTATTGGCTCTCTGGTCACCTATTCTAACAATCTCCCACTTGACCTAAAGCCAATCACCCATTGACCTCAAACCTATCTTATCGAGATGCTGAATATAGGCAACTTGCGACACGGCTTATTAAGTGGATCTGCTATGTTTTATGCAGAGCTGACTCAGTCCATCCGAACGTCATCCCTGCTAACCATCTCTCTAAGCAGATGGAAACATCTAAGAATATGCTTGGATCGGTGATGAGATCTCGGTTCCTTTGCTTTTGCTATAGCCCCGTTGTTATCGCAAAAGATAACCACTGGCTCAGCGATGCTAGGCACTACACCCAACTCTTGGATGTAGCTCTTCATCCAAACCGCTTCTTTAGCAGCTTCTGAAGCTGCTATGTATTCAGACTCTGTGGTGGAGTTTGCCGTGGTAGCCTGCTTGGAACTCTTCGAAGCAATCACGCCACCATTTAGTCTGAACACAAACCAGACTGAGACTTGGCATCATCGTCATCCGACTGGAAGCTAGCGTCGCTATAGCCTTCCAGTATCAAGAACATGTCCTTAGTCCTTTTCAGGTACTTCATGATAATCTTGACCGCACTCCAGTGTGCCTCCCCGGCACACGACTGATATCGACTAGTTACGCTCAAAGCGAAAACCACATCAGGTCTAGTTCACTGGACAACGTACTGAATGCTGTCTACGGCTGAAGCACATCGGATGTCCAACATCCGTTTAAGCTCCTCATCAGTCTTAGGAGACTGCTTCTTGGATAACTTAATTCCATGCCTCATAGGAAGGAATCCTCGTTTTGAGTTCTCCATCTTGAATCTCTTCAAGACTTTCTCAATGTACGAGGACTGAGCCATTCCAAACATCCTTCTAGATCTATCCCTGTAGATCTTGATGCCAAAGATATAGGATGCCTCACCTATATCCTTCATGAAAAATTGTGTTGACAACCAAGCTTTAGTGGTTCCCAACATCTTAGCATCATTCCCAATGAGCAAGATGTCATCCACGTAAAGCACCAAAAACACAACTGAGCTCCCACTGATCTTCTTGTATACACAAGAATCAGACTCGTTCTTGATCAAATCATAACCCTGTATGACTTCATCAAAACGTATGTTCCAGCTTTGGGAAGCTTGTTTGAAGCCATATATGGATCTTTGGAGACGACAGACCTTCTACTCTTCTCCAACAGATGTGAAACCTTCCGGTTGATTCATATAGATCTCTTCCTCTACGAAACCATTGAGGAAGGCGGTTTTCACGTCCATCTGCCATATTTCATAGTCATACCATACTGCTACGGCAAGCAGCATCCGAATTGACTTAGCTATTGCTACAGTGAGTAGGTTTCCTCAAAATTGACCCCAAGTCACTGAGTGTAACCCTTCGCCACAAGCCCCATCAGCTCCAAGCTTACGTTTGTAGACCTATTTATATCCTATGGGTTTTACCCCTTTGGGTGGGTCTACTAGGGTCCAAACCTGGTTTGTACCCATCGAGTCCATCTCGGATTTCATGGCATCAAGCTACTTATTTGAATCGATGTCCGACATCGCTTCTCCGTACGTCTTTGGATCATTATCCAACTGACCGGTCAGACCCAGAAATCTATACCTATCAGGTGGTTGGGATATTCTGGCCGACCTACAGGGAGGACTGAAACATTGTCAGTGGGAATTACTAGCTCAGATGTCACTGCCGTCTCTTGGGGTACCTCACTTGATTTCTCAAGGAGTACCTCATCGCATCGATTATTTGATGGAAAACCCTTTTCCAAGAACACTGTGTTTCGCGAGATAAAAACCTTTTGCTCAGAGGGATCATAGAAATAATACCCCGAAGTTTCTTTCGGATATCCGATGAACCCGCATAAACTAAACCTTGAGTCTAGTTTATCTTCCACTAATCTCTTGACGTATGCGGGGCAAGCCCACACTTTCAAGTATTTATAGGAGGTAGGCTTGCCCTACCATATCTCATATGGCGTCTGGTATATCTTCTTAGATGGTGCCAAGTTCAAAAATTTGGCCGCCGTCTCAAGAGCATATCCCCAGAAGGACAAGGAAAGTTCGGCAAAACTCATCATAGATCGGACCATGTCCAACAGGGTCCGATTCCTCATTTCACACACATCACTAAGCTGTGGTGTTCCAGGAGTGGTCCACTGAGAGAGAATCCCATTCTCTTTCAGATAATCAATGAATTCTCCACTCAAATACTCTCCAACTCGGTCCGACCGAAGGGCTTTGAGCTTTCGACCAGTTTGGTTCTCTACTTCAAGTCTGTATTCCTTAAACCTTTCAAAGGCTTCAGACTTGTACTTCATCAGTAAACATAACCATACCGTGAGTGATCATCAGTAAAGGTTATGAAGTACGAGTACCCACCTCTAGCTTGAGTATTTAGTAGGCCACAGACGTCCGTATGGATCAAATCCAACAGACCGTTGGCTAGCGTACTTTGTCCAACAAAGGGTTTCTTGGTCATCTTTCCCTTCAGACAGATTCGCAGGTCGGTAGGTTGTTTAAATCGTCTATTTCTAGACTCTTTGAGTCCACCAACCTTCTTATCATATCTTTAGAAATATGACCTAACCTCGCATGCTAAATCTGTGCATTATCTTGATTAACATGTTTCCATTTGTGTTCCGCAGTCATAATCCAATTAGACTACTAAAGTATGTACAAACCGTTCACCAATGTACCAAGAAAATGAGAAATACCATCATTTATAATATAAAAACCATTTTTATTAATGGTGAAAGAATATCTCTCCTTATCAAGGACCGGGATTGATACAATATTCTTAATCATGCTAGGTACATAAAAACAGTCATTCTGTAAAATCCTAACATGACTACTAATAGCTAACTCCATTGGTACTATGGCTTCCGCAGCAACGGCCTTGCCATCGCCTAGCCTCAGGATCATCTCATCCTTGGTTAGCCTTCTGTTTCTTTGTAGTGGCTGCAAATCATTGTAGATGTGAGCACCACACCAGTATCCAATACCCATGAAGCAGAATTAGTAATCATGTTTACTTCAACCACAAACATACCTGAGTTGGAGAGGAGTTGTGGGCACTCCCTCTTCCAATGCCCCTTTCCTTGGCAATTCATGCAGATATCATTTGCCTTGGACCGCTGAGAACCACGGGCCTTCCCTTTCCCTTTGCCCATTCCCACCGGGGCAAAAGGGGCGCCTGGAGTGCGAGTAGGGGCCGCAACCGTCTTCCCCTTTCCCTTCTTCCTCTTCCAGCGTCCAGCCCTCTTGCCATTCGCCTTGGAGGTCGAAGTCTCTCCTATCAATACTGTCGACGCCGATTTCTGGGTCGTTGCCTCATATTGGACCAGCATGTTGATCAACTCATGAATAGACTTTTCAAGTCCGTTCATGTTTTAGTTTACAACAAACGGGTCATAGGACGGAGGAAGCGACTGGAGGATCATGTAAATGTATGTGTCATTGTTAACCCACTAGGGGAGAGCATCTTAACCCCATGACTGTGTACAGATGATCCTTCGGCAAGCATGGTGCCAAAGAATGCTTTTATGGCGGCATATCTAATATGCCTATTCGGAACCGCATAAACCTCGTTCATGCGGAGCATTATGGCGGAGACGTTGTCCAGCCTCTCATATTGCTTCTGGATGTCATTAGACATCGAAGCCATTATGATACTGCGTACTTTCCGATTGTCCTCATGCCATTTCTCAAACGTCAAACGTCCTTCTGGCGTGGACCCCTCCGGTAAGTCGTTCGGCGGCGGCTCGTCCAAGACGTAGTCTTGGTTCTCAAAACCGAGGACAATCCTCAGGTTTCTCAGCCAGTCCGAGTAGTTCATTCCGTTAAACTTATTAGTCTCAAGTACCATGGTCAACGGATTTTTAGACATATCTACATTTATGAAATATAAAGTAGAACTTAGCAGATGGTGGTAATATTATTGTTCAAGTTGAAGACATGGCCTTTTAGTTTTTAACCCTCCCACTATTTATACGAAAGTCCACCACTTTCAAGTGGAGTTTCGGGAAATCATTTTCTAGTGGGCTTGGGATCCACAAGCGTAATCTCCATGCCCCGCTTTTACGATTCACATGAAAAAGACCTCATGGGAGATATTCAATATCATTCTCATCTAATGAGATTTTCAAGATATTTTGCCTCATCTATTCGCATGGTTCCAAGGACTCCAAGCGAACCATGTTACTCAGTGTTGGGCCCGACCCATCAACCAAATCATGCCTCAAACTGTCGCCCCCCACGACTGGTGAGACAAGAAAACAACGAGTGCAATCTCTTTGTTCACAACAATGGTGCAGCTTTCCCTTAGTCCAGGTGTGCCACGACTCGTGAGATCATACTTGGGTAGTGGTAGCTTCCTCACCATATTGCTGTAGATGGAAGGCTCGAACAGATCAAAATACCATTTTGATCCAAGTCCGTTCTGGGCCTAATATTTAATTTGGTCCAACCAAATGAGAGTTTGTTAAACGACCGAGACGTCATCACATTAAATGTTTTAGCATGCATAAATATCCAATATTTAAAACATTTAAAAAAATACGCCGCATGCAAAAAATAGTATACTCCTATTAGGATGATCACAAGCCCAACCTATGCAACCCACTAAGCCCGCTGTGAGTCTATGGTCTATCTAAGGTGGTCCTATATTATTACAAAAAGAATATACCTATTGTCATTCCAATGGGCCTTGTGACTCTTCTTGTTTCACGCCTTGATATTTCACCTTGGGTCTCCGACTCCATGGACTTATCAAAAATTTTAAAACCTCACCAAACCTATCTATTCTCATTACAAATGAAAGTAATACATGGAAAATTAATAACAAGCCTTAACATCATGTCTAAAATAATGGGGGATGATAGTCCAAAACAAGAGGCACCCAGGCCCCACCCAACAGAAATGTAAATAACATACATACATCCATACACAAGGTCTAGGGCTCTTGTGATCATCCCATATTGATTCCATCAACGCACATAACATAATTATTCCAAATAATCATGCTAAACCATGGATATTCAAAATATCCAATTGATGTCCAACATCACAAAGTAGAAATATATAAACATTGTGCAAAGTTCAAATTTCAAATTCAATAGACATTACATACAATGCATCCAATGCATGTATTAAACCCAAAATAATTAAGCAAATTTGATCTAAGAAAAAATCCAATAATTCCAAAATCAAATATGCAAAATTAATTCATTTTCAGAATAATTTGCAGATAATCCCAAAAAATCCAATTTTCAGAAAACGTCGAAAAATGGGCCAGCTGTTGTGCCAGCCGGCCACCCGCACGAATAGTGTCGTGCACGTGCACACGCGCTCTGTGCCGCGCTGGCCTCTGCCAGCACGGACACTGGCAGGCATGCCGACAGGCTGCGCGCAGGCGTGAGCTGGCGCGCGCCCGACTATGCGCTCGCCAGCCAGTGACCAGCCGGCAGGGGCGGTAGCCAACCGCTGCTGCTGCTGTCCGTTTTTTCATGTTTTTTTTGACTTTTCTTTTCAGGACAAATTACACAAAATAAACTGAAAATGAACATGCAATTTTAAGATCCAATCTCATAAAAATTGCATGCCTAATGTCCATTAAATTTAAACAAATGAACAATCACAATTATTCACATATTCATACAATCATACATGCTTATAAAATCATAAAAGCAAGTAGATCATACCAAGCACATAGATCTATGCCCCTTACATCGAACCGGGCTCTGATACCACTTGAAGGACAAGCGGATCTACCGGGGAGCACGAGCAGAAGCGAGAATGAGAAAAATACGTAAATTTAAACCGCATAAATAAACGTAATAATCATAAGATCCCAATGGCTGTACCATTGGGTGCTCAACCGGGCGTTCGTTGTAGGATGTATCCACATAAAATGGATATTGAAGCATATGGCATAGAATAGAATAAACTACGAAAGCGTATAAACTGTTTGCTTTGTAGTTTTTGACGTGTGCCGCTACTTGCGTTGTTCCTCTCCGGAATGTCCACAAAGTTCAAACGTATGAACTCTCCAAAGGTGATCCACACCACACCGGAAGAAACCCTCGTTCTCCTTGCTAGAAGAAAATGGGTTTAGAAGGACTAGGTTTAAAAAGATGAACACAATCAATTTACTGTTCTTCTTAAACTCACTTTGTTCTTTCAAATGATCCTAGATCAAATGAAGAAAACAAGTGTAAGGAGAGGGAGAGATTCCGAGAATGGAGAAGGAGAGAGTGTGTGATTTTTTTTTTGCTTCTTTTCCTAGAAAAGATGAATAATGAATCTTGTTACTTTGGTGTTAGTATATACTCATATATATACATAATTAATGTGATTCTTGGAACACTGAATGAGTTCAATGCTTCAGAAAGTGGTAATCAACTCAGGTGGTTAAAGGGCTTGAACCAACTTGGAGGTACTCTTAGCATTCGTCTTCAGGGTGAATTTGACGAGCTTGAGGCTAAGAAAGCAGATCTAGCAAGTAAGAAATCTATTCGATCATTAACGTTAGAAGTTTGGTCTGCACGGACACAAGCAGTCGAGGCTCTACAACCACATCACAACTTGCCAATTCTTGTGTATAAAGGGCGCCATTTACCAAATTGGATCATGAGCCTCACCAATCTCAGGGAACTAAGACTTCTTGGTATGGAAGCAGAAAATGCAGATTCTTTGCCTCCTCTTGGAAAACTTCCCCTTCTTGAAAAACTTGTTTCTTATTTCATGGAGAATGAAGCGTGGCGGGCATGATCTTTTGAGGATCAACACAACAGCTGTTGCATCATCATCATCGACATCAATCTTCCCCAGATTGAAGGTATTAGAAATCGGGAATTGTGACTTTTGGGAAGAATGGGAAGACATAAGCATGGAACAACAAAACAACGCCAACATTTCCATATTCCCATGCCTTGAGATGTTGGAACTCCGATACTGCCACGAACTCAAGGCGCTCCCACATCGCCTTCTACATAAGGCCTCGTCGTCGTCGTCTCTTCAAAATCTGGAAATCAATTGGTGTAATTATCTGTACAATCGTTACAATAAGGAAACGGGACAAGATTGGACTCAGTTATCACACATTCCACATGTTGAATTACGCAAAATGAAAACAAATCCCATCCTTGCAAGATAACATACATAATCAAGCCTACGATCTTTTAAGGTATGATCAAATCATACCAAAAGGGAAAGGCTTCATTGGAGTTGATTTCTCTCTTACCAAAAGAGACAAGTCAACTTACACCTAGCATCCAACATGATCGATTTTTGCTCCTCCAAGGTAGCAATTTTCGGCCATGCTTATGTAGGGAAGAAGTCCAACTTCTTCCTATTCCAAAAATGGAATTAACACACCTCTCGGGTCAAAATTTAACGGACCGGGTTCCACTGTAATCCAATTACAACGAACCCAAAATTAAATCCAATTTAATTTAATATCAACTTGAATACTCCCGTTGATCTTTTAATCCAATTAAAAGATCCAACATCTCAACTTTCCATATTAATTGATAAATTCCATTTACCGATTAAACGAGGACCCGATACAGTATCGGTCCGTCCATCCAATGGACTATCCCTTAGATTAATCCAATTACTTAGTCATCCTTCGAAGTTGACTCCAAGTCAATTTCTCAACCTTCTTGGTGATTTGTGCGTGACCCTTTAGGTTCACCCGCAGCTAGACTTGGGCCTGTGTCCCACAAGGGCCCGTTACCATGGGTGGCCGTCTAGCAACGGTCCATGGCACTAGAGACTAGGTGAATGTTGGCGAGAATATTTAGGCACCAATTCGGGTACGATCTTTCCGTCTACCGCCTCCCAACCTTAGTCTAAGGTATGGAATTGGCGTTGGTTCCCATCCTTGACTAGGCATCTATGCTTAATACTTGAGACTACGCATGCCACATTGCGTCGACATGGAAAACCATTTCCTGTTCGACCAACCTTTGTGGCCACAGGTTTAAACAGCATGAACGTGTCTCCGAGTGCATAGGATATAGCTCTGTGACATACTGACAGGGGACGAATACTCTTCTTGGAATCCATCATCCTCGCTACACATTCTGACTGCACTGGACAAGGCTTATAATGATCATCTTACAAAATGATCACCTCTCGCCAGACCCAAGATACTGTCGTCCTGTGCACGTGATTGCCATTGTTCCTCTCAAATCTAAGGACTACTCCCGTACTATCGGAATCGGGGAAATCCAATCATACCGACTAAGCCTCCAAGGCTTCCATATGATGATCCCCGCGAGTCAGTCCAGTCGGCTCGACCCCAGTCGACCAACCCACCAAGATCGTATAAGCGTCCCATGCCTGTCGCCGATGAAACATGACACTCATCTAATGAATACGACTCTTGGTGCAAGTCTCTATAGGACTCTCGATGCCCAATCTTGAGGTCCTCGACTCGGAACATTTCAGACCCAACTCTTTATCAGTTGGTTTCATGACCACCATCAATGCGTGGCCCAACTGCATGAGTTGTTAATCATGGTTTGTGGGCTTTGTTGCAATATATGTAAAACACCATTTTAGCATATGGAAAATGAACCAACAAAAAGAATACCAAAGTAACGAATACTCATTTTATTCATTACATAATATTACATTACATCAAGTTGTCAAATAGGTTACAAAATGCCAAACCTATTGGCTTTATGGTCACCTATTCTAATAGGACATACCCTATGCTTCAACCGTAGGCAGCAATCAGTATGTTGTCCAGTGCACTAGACCTGATGTGGCTTTCGCTTTGAGCGTGACTAATTGACATCAGTGTGCGGGGGAGACACACTGGAGTGCGGCCAAGACTATCCTGAAGTACCTGGAAAGGACTAAGGATATGTTCTTGATCTACGGCGATGGAGAATTGATACTGGAAGGCTATAGCAATGCTAGCTTCCAGTCGGATGACGATGATGCGAAGTCTTACTCTGGTTTTGTATTCAGACAAATGGTGGCGTGGTTGCTTGGAAGAGTTCCAAGCAGGCTACCATGGCGGACTCCACCATAGAGTTTGAATACATAGCGGCTTTGGAAGCTTCCAAGGAGGTCGTTTGGATGATGAGCTACATAGCATTGCTAAGCCAGTAGTTATTTTTCCGATAACAACGGGACCATAGAGCAAGCAAAAGAATCGAGATCTCATCACCGATCCAAGCATATTCTTAGACGCTATCATCTGCTCAGAGAGATTGTTAGCAGGGGTGACGTTCGGATGGACCGAGTCAGCTCAGCAGAAAACATAGCAGATCCACTTACTAAGCCCATGTCGCAAGTTGCCCATACTCAGCATCTGGATAAGATGGGTTTGAGGTCAATGGGTGATTGGCTTTAGGTCAAGTGGGAGATTGATAGAATAGGTGACCAGAAAGCCAATAGGTTTGACATTTTGTAACCTATTTGATAACTTGATGTAATGTAATATTATGTAATGAATAAAATGAGTATTCGTTACCAATGGTACCTTCTTTGTTGTGCTCATTTTCCATATGTTAAAATGGTGTTTTACATATATCACATCAAAACCCACAGACCATGATTAACAACTCATAAAGTTGGGCCACGCATTGGATGGTGGTCATGAAATCAACTGATAAAGAGTTGGGTCTGAAACGTTCCAAGTCGAGGACCTCGAGACAGGGCATCGAGAGTGTTATAGAGACTTGCACCAAGAGTCATACACATGGGATGAGTGCCGTGTTTCATCGGCGACCGGCGTGGGATGCCTATACGATCTTGGTGGGTTGGTCGGCTGGGGTCCAGCCGACTGCACTAACTTGTAGAGATCATCATATGGAAGCCTTGGAGGCTTGGTCTTTATGATTGGATTTTCCTGGTTCCAATAGTACGGGAGTAGTCCTTAGACTTGAGGAACCATGGCAGTCACGTACACAGGATGGCTGTATCTTGGATCTGGCGAGAGGTGATCATTCTATAAGATGATCATTATAAGCCTTGTCTACTGTAGTCAGAATGTGTAGTGAGGGCAGTGGGTTCCAAGAAGAGGATCCGTCCCCTGTCAGTATGTGACAGAGGTATCTCCTTTGCACTCAGAGACACGTTCATGTTGCATAAACCTGTGGCCACAGTGGTTGGTCGAACAGGAAATGGTTTCCAGTGTCGATGTAATGACGCATGCGTAGTCTCGAGTATTAAGCATAGATGCCTAGTCAAGGATGGGAACCGACGCCCAATTTCATACCCTAGACTAAGGCCGGGAGACGGTAGACAGAAGGACCGTACCCGTACGGAATCAGTGCCTAAATGTTCATGCCAACATTCACTTAGTCTCTAGTGCCATGGACCATTGCTATACAACCACCATTGTAACGGGCCCCTGTTGGACACGGGCCCAAGTCTAGCTGAGGGTGAACCTAAAGAGTCACACATAAATCACCAAGAAGGTGGAGAAATTAACTTGGAGTCAATTTTGGAGGATAATTATATAATTAGATTACTTAAGGGATTGTCCATTGGATGGACGGGCCGATATTGTATCGGGCCCTCGTTTAATCAGTAAATGGAATTTATCGGTTAATGTAGAGAGTCAAAAGATTGGATCTTTTAATTAGATTAAAAGATCAATGGGGATTATTTAAGTGGACCTTATATTATAAGGATTTAATTTTGGGTTCGTTGTAATTGGATTACAGTCAAACCCGGTCCGTTAAATTTTGGCCCAAGAGGTGTGTTAATTCCACTTTTGGAATAGGAAGAAGTTGGACTTCTTCCTTTAAGTGGTGTGGCCGAAAATTACCACTCTTGGAGAGGTAAAAATCGGCCATACATGGCGTTGATGAGTTGACTTGTCTCTTTTGGTAAGAGACAAATCAATTCCAATCAAGTCTCTCCCTTTTGGTATGATTAAATCATACCGTAAGAGATGGTAGGCTTGATTGATGAATTAGTGTGATTGATTAGGATGTATGCAGACATCCTTGTATGAACCTAGACACATTTCAATAATCACATTAATTTTGTATATATATATGAGTATATATATCCATCAATGCAAGAGAATTCATATTCATCTTTTTCTAGGAAAAAGAAGAATGCACACCTCACATTCTCTCGTAGAATTTCGGCCCCCTCTCTACTTACACATATCCCCTTTGATTCTTCATTTGATCTTGAATCATTTGGAAGAATAAAGTTAGTTCAAGAAAAGACACTAATACAATAGTGTTCTTGTTTCTTGAATAAATCCTCTTGATCCGTTTTCTTCTAGCAAGAAAAATGTGTATCTCTTTCAGTGTGGTGTGGATTACCTCTAGAGAGTTCATACGTTTGAACTTGGTGAGCATTTCTAGAGAGGAACAACGCTACTAGCCGTACAAAAGTGTTTAAACCACAAAGGTAATTTCGGTTTACGCTTTCGTAGTTTAATTTTTCATATCTATGCTCTATGTGAAATATATGCTTATAATATTTTCACATCCTACATCGAACACCCGGTTGAGCACCCAAGGGTACACCCCTTGGGATTTTGTGATTATTGTATTTAATTTGTGCGATTAATTTCGTTTTCACGCTTCTGCTCGCGCTCTCGGGTGGATCCGCTTGTCCCTTTAGAGAATAACTCCATCTGCTTCATAGGCCGACCTAGCTCTGCCTTCTATACAAGAAAAGAACAATTACAAATTATATAAAAATTACTAATAAAAAATTTTGAAAAAAATAAAATACTTATCATTTTTCTCTTGTGCATGTGAAGGAAAGCGGATCGGTCTGGGAATACGGCGGAAGCGCGATGGAGATAAAAACATGTGGAATAAAAGACTTTAAATTGCATCCAAGGGGTGTACCCTTCAACGTTCCCGGGCTATCGGTGTATAAACGCAGAATATAAACATATAAAATAAACACGCATTCGCGGCTATAGAATAAAGAAGAAACCGAGAGCATAAATGTAAATCGGTATACCTTTCTTGATTTTGTATTTCAATCGGCTACACACATTGATTCCTCCCATTGTTCATCCATGCAACATCCCAACGTAGAGACCCCGTAATGTAGTCCACACCACACCGGGAGAGATCTCGTTTTTCTTGCTAGAGGAAAACGGATCTAGAGGATGAAATCAAAGAAGGGATTACATTACCAAATTAGTGTTCCTTCTTGATCTTACTTTGTTCTTCAATTGATCCTAGATCAATGAAGCAACAAAGAGGATTTAGAGAGTAGAGAGAGAGGGGCCGAAAATGGCTTGAGAGAGTGTGTAGAGAGTGTTCATCTTTTTCTTAGAAAAAGATGAATAATAAAACTCTTGTCTTTGATGATAGTATATACACATATATATACTTTATTAATGTGATTATTAGAATGTGTCTAGATTCATCCAAGGATGTCTAGATAAATTCCAATCAATCCCAAATATTAATCATCAATCAAGCCTATCATTTCATAAGGTATGATTTAATCATACCAAGTGAAAGAGGCTTGATTGGAATTGATTTGTCTCTTTCCCAAAGTGACAGGTCAACTTGCCATCAAAGGCCTTCATGGCTGATTTTAGTGCTTCTGAAAGAAGTAATTTTCGGCCATCCCCTTTTAGAAGAAGTCCAACTTCTTCTAATTGAAGGACAAGCGGATCCGCCCGGGAGCGCGAGCGGAAGCGAGAAAGGCGAGAAAAGTGCGTAAATTTAAATCAAATTCAAAATACGCGAATCCCAAGGGGTGTACCCTTGGGTGCTCAACCGGGCGTTCGATGTACGATGTGTAAATATTAAAACATATATTTAAACACATAGGGCATAGATATACAAATGAAATCAATCAAAGCGTAATAAACCGTTACCTTTGATTGTTTAGCGTATGCTCCCGGCTACTAGCGTTGTTCCTTCTCCGGAATGCTCACAAAATCCAAACGTATGGATTCTCCAAAGGTGATCCACACCACACCGGAAGAAACACACGTTCTTCTTGCTAGAAAAGAACGGGTTTAGGAAGGAATCGGTTTAAGAGAAGAACACTATGAATTAGTGTTCTCTTAAACTTACTTTGTTCTTCTTCTTGATTCAAAATCAAGTGAAGAACACAAGTGTAAGAGAGGGAGGGAGCACAGAATTTTGAGAGAGAGGAGAGGATTTTTGTCTTCTCCTTTTCCTAGAAAAAGATGAATAATGAATCACTTATGCTTGGTGTTGTATATTCTCATATATATACATAATTAATGTGATCAAGTTATCGAATGGACAACTCCAAACGAGGATTCCTTCCAATGAGGCATGGGATCAAGTTATCCAAGAAACAGTCCCCACAGACTGATGAGGAACTTGAAAGGATGAAGGTCATCCCCTATGCCTCCGCCGTAGGTAGCATACAATATGCGGTCCACTGCACTAGGCCTGACATTGCGTACGCTTTGAGCGTGACAAGCAGATATCAGTCCTGCGCAGGAGAGGCACATGGAATGCTGTTAAGGGCATCCTTAAGTACCTAAGAAGGACTAAGGAAATGTTCCTAGTCTATGGCAATGGAGAACTAATTCTGGAAGGCTTTAGCGACGCTAGCTTCCAGTCTGATGACGATGATGCCAAGTCTCAATCGGGGTACGTATTCAAACTCAATGGAGGAGTAGTAGCTTGGAAAAGTTCCAAGCAAGCAACCATTGCTGACTCCACCACAGAGGCTGAATACATAGCAGCTTCAGAAGCTGCTAAGGAAGCGGTTTGGATGAGAAACTACATCCAAGAATTGGGTGTGGTGCCTAGCATCGCCGAGCCCGTTGTCATCTTCTGTGATAACAACGGCGCTATAGCGCAAGCAAAGGAACCGAGATCTCATCACCGTTCCAAACACATTCTTAAACGCTACCATCTTCTTAGAGAAATGGTAGGAAGAGGTGACGTCCGGATGGACCGAGTCAACTCGGCAGACAACACAGCAGACCCGCTGACAAAGCCTATGTCGCAGAGCGCTCATACGCAACATCTTGAGAAGATGGGGATTAAGCATATGGGCAATTGGCTTTAAAGGTCAAGTGGGAGATTGTTAGAATAGGTGACCATGTAAGCCAATTTTGGCAGGAATATGTAACCTATGTCTAGACAATTCTTTGGTATTTGATAAAATATTTATGAATAAAGAAGTGAAAATTCATATGGCAATACTTTGTTTACGTTCACTTATCTGCATTTACATTTCTGTTCACTACGCAAACAAAGCCCACGGACTGAGTAACGTTTTCGGGGACTGGGACTACGCTTGGAGGTAGGTCCATGAAATCAGTCTTACCGAATCAGTCCGGAAATCTCCAAGTCAAGGAATCCCGAAAATGGGTACCGGGATTCCCTTTGAGACTTGCACTAAGCATCTGCTGTCGTATTTCATCGACGGGTGACGAAGGTCGTCTAAGCAGTGTTAGTGGGTCAGCGTGCTAGGAAGCAGCTGACTGAGGTGACTCGCGGGAACCGTCTTACGGAGGGTCTTGAGTATGGTCAGCAAGGTATGATGTGTATTCCCAGTTCCAACGGTACAGGCCAAGTCCTTTGACTTGAGGAACTGCTGAGTTTACTTGTACATCAGGTCTGTATCTTAGATATGGTGAGAGATTGCCAAAATACTCTTGAGTAGTCATAAGCCATGTCTAGTGCAGCTCGGGTGTACAAAGTGACAGTAGTTTCCAAGAAAGGATCTGTCTCCTGTCAAAAGGTGTTGACAGTTGAGTCTCATATATGCTCTGTGTCTTGTCCTTGAAATCTGTGGCCACAGTGACTGAACAGAAGGGAAAAGGTTTCCCTTGCGGCGTTTGGTGAGGACAGACTGACACTTAGGTCCAAAATGGGTACCTGCATTTTCCGTGCCCTAGACCCTAAGTGATGAGACCGAAGACAGAAGGACAAGTGTACTGTTAGAGCCTAAATGTTCATCCCCGAAAATTTCACCTAGTCTCTAGTGCCATGGACCGTTGCTAGATGGCCACCCATGGTAACGGACGGATTCTAGGAATCCGACCAAGTCTAGCTGAATGGTGAACCTAAAGAGTCACACACTATCCACACACACACTTAGTATTTAATTTAAAATTAAATATTGGAGTAAAGGAATGATTAAATTAGATTTAATCGGGTCCTATATTTTCTTGGAGAAATTAATTCCTTCTATTTGATAAAGGGAATTAAATTAATAAATAGGATTTATTAAAAGGGTTGATTTAATGGGCTTAGAATAAATTATAATATTTATTTATTATATTTATTCTTTTAGCCTTTTGGAATATTTAATAGGATTTAAATATTCCATTAAATTAAAATCAACGGTTGAGATGGAAAGGGGAGATGGAAGGCTAGGATTCGTTTGACTAGGTCAAACACTAGTTTGACTAGGACTTTGACTAGGTCAAAATCCTAGTCAAATTAGGTTACTTAGAGTTTGAGTTTAAAGAGGATTAAACTCTTCCTCTATATAAACCCCTAGCTTCCAACATTTAAGAGAATGATGATTCTTGAAAAACACACACAACACACACTCTCCCTCTCCTACCTCTCGTCCGCCCCCTTTCTCTTTCTCTAGCAAGAAAATATTTTTCCTTAGTTCTTTTTGTTCTTGGAACATTAAGAACTTAGACGAACCAATACCGTTAATTGATAACGAGTTATTGATTCGTCCACTCCAAAAATAATACTTGTTCGGTGCTAGCACGACGTGCAAGATACGTGGGTGGATCGTGTGTCACGATTTGGAGGATCTCAAGAACGAGGTCTTGGTGCAAAACGGGGAACAACGCGAGTAGCAATTGAAGACGAAAACGACAACGGGTAGGTCTCGTTTAAGATTTTCGTCCCTCTTTATTTTTTCAACTCTATGGCCTCCATGATTTATTTAATTGTTTTATGATCATGAGATACACCGAACGCCCGGGAACCTCAAGGGCACACCCCTTGAGCGTGTTCTTTAAATTAAAAGCATGCCTTTTATTTTGTAAAGTTTAATATGTTTAATTTTACCGCGCTTCCGCATCCGCGCAATTCCCGGGACGATCCACCGGATTTTCTTTCAGTGGTATTAGAGCCCAGTTCGGTGTATAGGCCTAGGGTTTATGTGCGTTATAAGCATGAAACATGAAATTGGCATGTTTTTTATTAAATCTTGATTGTTCTTGATTTTAAGCATGTCAATTTTATTCCTTTTGATTCGTGTGAATTTATGAATGTTGGTGATTTTCTGTTTTTCTTGGGAAACGGGGTGGAAAATTGAACGGAAAACGAGAAGCGACGCAGCCGGCCAGCCGGGAGGGCTGGCCGCGCGCAGCCGCACGCTGCCGGCAGGGCAGACGCGCGCAGGCAAGGGAGGCTTGCGCGCGCCCGCCCAGCCGCCCCGTGGCTGCACGCAGGCGCGCTCGCAGGGCAGCGTCTCCAGGCGCGCGCGCACGCAGACAAGGGTGTCTGCGCGCGCGCCTGCAAGTCCGCGCGCGGACGGGCCCTGGGCGGCGCCGCCAGGCGCGCGCTCGCGCAGACGAAGGAGTCTGCGCGCGCGCGCCCGGCAGGCGTGCCCAGTGCGCGTCTGCGCGCGCACTGCGCACGGCACGGCCGGCAGCTAGCAGGCCAGCGCGCGCGCAAGGCAGGGGAGCCTGCGCACGCGGCAGCCTGCCTGCAAGGCAAGGGGCCTGCGCGCGCGCGCCGGCCAGGCAGTGCCTGCGCGCGCGCAGGGGCGGCAGGCTGAGCCTTGCCTGCGCGCGCGCGCCCAGCCAGGCAGTGCCTGCGCGCGTGCCGGTGAGCCGCCGCCGCCGCAGCTGCTGCTGCTAGGGTTTCAAAACCCTAGCAGTAATTTTCTTTTATTTTTTAATTATTTTCAGTTTTAATTTTGAATTAATTCTGAAAAATCATTTTTTGGTTCAATTATGCCTATTTTTCTAAAGACATTATTTTAGGAGTAAAATAAATTGGATTCGGAATCCCGGGGTTATTTTACTTAAAATAATGAGGAAATATTTTCCTAAAACAAGAAAATATTATTACCAATATTTGTGTTTTTATTTTTCACACGTTGTGCACATATTCATTAATTATTTTGGATATTTATGATTGGAAATCATATGTTGTTGGTATTATGTAATTATGTGATTGGATCATGTGATTATGTGTGTTGGATGGAAATGGATGATCGCGAGCCCTAAGACCGGAAGTATGGTTTATTTTCTGTTGGGCCTGTGTGCCTCTTTTACTGCTTTCTCCTTCTCTCTTTCTAGTTGCCTTGGAATAATAAGGCATTCTACCTCCCTCCTTATGTACTCCCCCCGGGTTTTCGCTGGGGTTTCTAATTTTTAATATGTAATGAGAGTAGACTAGGAGTGAGGTTTCCTTTTTTGTAATTGGTGGAGAAGAAGGAAGGACCACATGGAGAGCCCAGACGGGAGGCCCCTTGGTGTTTTCCATGAAGTGAAGAAAGAGAAAAAGAGACCAAGGCCCATCAGCATGATGATTGGGTTACTATTAATGTAATAGTATAGGACCAACCCTAGATTGACCATAGATCCACTGCGGGCTCAGTGGATCGCATAGGATTCGGGCTCGTGATCATCCAACAGGGGCGTGCTAGGCTTTAATTTTGCATGTGGTTATGATGATGGATGAATGGATTATTTATTTATCGTATAACTGCTATGAATGGTTTATTTACGCATTATGGATGTATGTGTAGATATTTATTTGAGATCTCGGTCATTACTTACTCTCACATTGGTTGGACCAATGTCAAAATATTAGACCCTAGACAAAGTGGACATGAACTCTAGGAGTTTGTCCATGCCTTCCAATCCATGGCATAGTGAGGAAGCTGCTTTAGGTCAATAGCGTGGTCTCACGAGTCGTGGCACGTTATTGTACTTAAAGGAAGCTGCATTATGTCATGAACGAAAAGCGGGTTGCTGCTACCTGTCTCACGAGT
Source organism: Sesamum alatum (assembly GCA_034509735.1). Lineage (NCBI taxonomy): Eukaryota > Viridiplantae > Streptophyta > Magnoliopsida > Lamiales > Pedaliaceae > Sesamum > Sesamum alatum. The sequence continues at coordinate 1,401,388 of JACGWO010000013.1, forward strand.
CGTGGGGGTACCAGTGGGTCCGTGGCTCGATCGATTGGGTTGGGTCTAACGCCCAATTAACATGATTCGCTTGGAGTCCTCGGGATCATGTGAAAGGGTGAGGCAATAATCTTGGGAATCTCGTGGAACGAGAATGGTATGGAATACCTCCCACAGGATCTTTTCCATGCGAATCGTAAAAGCGAGGTATGGGAAAAATCGTTGTGGATCCCAAGCCCACTTGGAAAGGATTTTCCGAAAATCACGTTTGAGAGTATCGTGTTTTCGTATAAATAGTGGGAGGATTAAATGACTAAAGTCCATGCATTTAATTATTTTATCAAACCACCGTCTTTTATTTTCTGCTGATCGCGCGCTGTTTTCTAAAATGTAGATTTTAAAAATATCTAAGAACCCACTTTCCACCATTCTTGAGACAAACAAATTCAATGGAACAAACTACAACGACTGGTTGCGCAATCTCAGGATAGTCGTAGATTACGAGAACCAAGGCTACATCATGGACGAGCCTCTCCCTAGAACCTTACCGGAAGGATCCACGCCAGAAGAACGTGAGACGTTCGAGACTTGGCATAAGGATAACCGGAAGGTCCGTAGCATCATACTTGCTTCGATGACCAATGAGATTCAGAAGCAGTATGAAAGGCTAGACGATGTCCCTTCCATTATGGCTCGCCTAAAGGATTGCTATGCAGTCCCGGACCGGCATACTAGGTATGTCGCGAACAAGGCGTTCTTTGGAACTAAAATGACAGAAGGATCCTCTGTACAAGAGCACAGGGTTAAAATGCTTACCCTGGTGGAAAAGCTCGAGGACCTAAAGGCAGGTCTCGATAATGAAACGTACATAGATGTGATCCTTCAGTCACTCCCACCCTCCTTTCACCAATTTATCGTCAACTACAACATGAACGCACTTGAGAAGGGCATTCATGAGTTGATCAATATGTTGGTGCAATACGAGGCAACGACTAAGAAGTCCACGCTTTTGGTATTGTTTGGAGATGCTTCGACTTCTAATACGAAAGGCAAGGGTGCCGGACGTTGGAAGAAGAAGAAAGGGAAGGGAAAGGCCGTCAAAGCAGCTACGAACACTAAGAGTGTTCCCATTGCCAAAGAGGGGAAAGGCAAAGGAAAGGGAAAGGTTGTCTCCAAAGCAACAGTCAAAGGCATATGACATATGTATCAACTGCCGTGAGAAAGGGCATTGGAAGAGAGAGTGCCCCAAACTCTTCTCGAACCAAGGTATATATGTGATTGAGGTTAATATGGTCACTAGTTCTGCCTCTTGGGTATTAGATACCGGCTGTGGAGCTCACATTTGCAATGACTTGCAGGTGTTGAAAAGAAGCAGAAAACTGGGTAGCGGGGACATGATCCTGAAGCTTGGGAATGGCAAGGCTATCTCGGCAGAAGCAGTAGGATCCGCCACTCTGGTGATTAGTGATAATATTAGCATAGATTTAGAACAAATTTATTTTGTACCCAGTATGATTAAAAACATCATTTCCATTCCATTGTTGGACAATAGTCGTTATGAGTTTAGAATCAATAAAAATTGCTTTTATTTCATGAGGTGTGGAATTGCTCATCTACTTGGTACAATACATAACGGACTCTATATCTTGCAACAAATGAATTTCGTCCTCAATGCACAACACAAACGAAAATTAGATAATAATGGGAACGCACGTCTGTGGCACGCTAGGCTAGGTCACATATCCCAAGATAGGATGAAAAGGTTGGTAGACTCAAAGAACCTAGAGGTTGGGGACTTGAGCGATCTACCAACTTGTGAGTCCTGTCTAAGAGGAAAAATGACCAAGAGGCCCTTTGTAGGACAAAGCAGGCTTGCCACAGGTCTATTGGACTTGGTCCATACAGACGTATGTGGACCACTAAGGACGCAGGCCCGAGGTGGGTTCTCCTACTTCATAACCTTCACCGATGATCATTCACGGTATGGTTATGTTTACCTGATGAGGTACAAGTCTGAAGCTCTTGAGAGGTTTAAAGAATTCAGACTTGAAGTGGAGAACCAAACCAACTGCAAAATTAAAATCCTTCGGTCAGACCGAGGCGGTGAATACCTTAGTACAGAGTTCCTAAATTATCTAAAAGAACATGGTATAGTATCAGAATGGACACCTCCAGGAACACCGCAGTTAAATGGTGTCTCTGAAAGGAGGAATCGAACCCTGTTGGACATGGTTCGGTCCATGATGAGTTTTACCAAATTGCCCTTATCGTTTTGGGGATATGCACTAGAAACGGCGGCCAAATTATTGAATTTGGCGCCTACTAGCACATTGACCCAAACGCCATATGAGATATGGCACGGCAAGCCTGCATCCTACAACTACTTGAAAGTGTGGGGTAGCCCCGCATACGTCAAGAGGTTAGTGGGAGATAAGTTAGAGTCTAAGTCTAGCTTATGCAGGTTCGTTGGATACCCTAAAGAAATTGCGGGTTATTACTTTTATGACCCCTTGGAACAAAAGGTGTTTGTTTCAAGAAATGCAGTATTCTTGGAGCAAGGCTTCCCGGAGGATATCCAACCTGATGAGCTGATCCTTGAGGAATCAAGTGATGGAATCCAGCCATCAGAAGAAGCCGCGGAACCCTCACTTAGAGGATTCAGGATAGACAGCCGAAGGGCTGACCAACCTCGAGAAGTCCAACGTGCTAGGCATGAAGGACAGCCTCAGGAACAGCCAGCCCCGGTTCCTGAACCACCGGCCCCGATACAGTCAGCGCCCACAGTCACCACTGACGTTCCCGTTCTCCGTAGGTCCACTAGAGAGTCCAGACCTCCAATGAGATATGGCTTTCTAGGTGCGACCGATCTTTTTGGATAACGATCCTAAGACTTATGGAGAAGCGATGTCTGACATCGACTCCGGGAAATGGCTTGAGGTCATGAAAGCCGAAATGGACTCCATGAGCGAGAACCAAGTCTGGAGTCTTGTAGATCCACCGAAAGGTGTTAAGCCAGTGGGCTGTAAGTGGGTCTACAAGCGCAAAACTTGGCGTTGATGGAGAAGTCACAACCTTTAAGGCTAGGCTTGTAGCTAAGGGATACACTCAACGACCCGGGGTCGATTTTGAGGATACCTACCCGCCAGTAGCCATGGCTAAGTCCATTCGGATTCTGCTCGCCATAGCAGCATGGTATGACTATGAGATATGGCAGATGGACGTGAAAACGGCCTTCCTCAACGGTTTCGTTGAAGAAGAGATCTATATGGATCAGCCGCAGGGTTTCACGGTCACTGGAGAAGAACAGAAAGTCTGTCACCTCCAGAAGTCCATCTATGGCCTCAAAACAAGCCTCCCGAAGTTGGAACATTCGATTTGATGAAGTAATACGGGGTTATGACTTCATCATCAAAAACGAATCCGACCCTTGTGTATACAAGAAGGTTAGTGGGAGCTCAATAGTGTTCCTAGTGCTTTATGTGGATGACATTCTGCTCATTGGTAATGACGTCAGAATGTTAGGAAACACAAAAGCATGGTTGTCAACCCAATTTTCCATGAAGGACTTGGGTGAAGCCTCCTACATCCTAGGCATCCAGATTGTCAGGCACAGATCTAAAAGGATGTTAGGACTCACCCAAAACTCGTATATGGAGAAAGTCCTAAAGAGATATCGAATGGACAACTCCAAACGAGGATTCCTTCCAATGAGGCATGGGATCAAGTTATCCAAGAATCAGTCCCCACAGACTGATGAGGAACTTGAAAGGATGAAGGTCATCCCCTATGCCCCCGCCGTAGGTAGCATACAATATGCGGTCCACTGCACTAGGCCTGACATTGCGTACGCTTTGAGCGTGACAAGCAGATATCAGTCCTGCGCAGGAGAGGCACATTGGAATGCTGTTAAGGGCATCCTTAACTACCTAAGAAGGACTAAGGAAATGTTCCTAGTCTATGGCAATGGAGAACTAATTCTGCAAGGCTTTAGCGACGCTAGCTTCCAGTCTGATGACGATGATGCCAAGTCTCAATCGGGGTACGTATTCAAACTCAATGGAGAGTAGTAGCTTGGAAAAGTTCCAAGCAAGCAACCATTGCTGACTCCACCACAGAGGCTGAATACATAGCAGCTTCAGAAGCTGCTAAGGAAGCGGTTTGGATGAGAAACTACATCCAAGAGTTGGGTGTGGTGCCTAACAACGCCGAGCCCGTTGTCATCTTCTGTGATAACAACGGCGCTATAGCGCAAGCAAAGGAACCGAGATCTCATCATCGTTCCAAACACATTCTTAGACGCTACCATCTTCTTAGAGAAATGTTAGGAAGAGGTGACGTCCGGATAGACCGAGTCAACTCGGCAGACAACACAGCAGACCCGCTGACAAGCCTATGTCGCAGAGCGCTCATACGCAACATCTTGAGAAGATGGGGATTAAGCATATGGGCAATTGGCTTTTAAAGGTCAAGTGGGAGATTGTTAGAAATAGGTGACCATGTAAGCCAATTTTGGCAGGAATATGTAACCTATGTCTAGACAATTCTTTGGTATTTGATAAAATATTTATGAATAAAGAAGTGAAAATTCATATGGCAATACTTTGTTTACGTTCACTTATCTGCATTTACATTTCTGTTCACTACGCAAACAAAGCCCACGGACTGAGTAACGTTTTCGGGGACTGGGACTACGCTTGGAGGTAGGTCCATGAAATCAGTCTTACCGAATCAGTCCGGAAATCTCCAAGTCAAGGAATCCCGAAAATGGGTACCGGATTCCCTTTGAGACTTGCACTAAGCATCTGCTGTCGTATTTCATCGACGGGTGACGAAGGTCGTCTAAGCAGTGTTAGTGGGTCAGCGTGCTAGGAAGCAGCTGACTGAGGTGACTCGCGGGAACCGTCTTACGGAGGGCCTTGAGTATGGTCAGCAAGGTATGACGTGTATTCCCGGTTCCAACGGTACAGGCCAAGTCCTTTTGACTTGAGGAACTGCTGAGTTTACCTGTACATCAGGTCTGTATCTTAGATATGGTGAGAGATTGCCAAAATACTCTTGAGTAGTCATAAGCCATGTCTAGTGCAGCTCGGGTGTACAAAGTGACAGTAGTTTCCAAGAAAGGATCTGTCTCCTGTCAAAAGGTGTTGACAGTTGAGTCTCATATATGCTCTGTGTCTTGTCCCTGAAATCTGTGGCCACAGTGACTGAACAGAAGGGAAAAGGTTTCCCTTGCGGCGTTTGGTGAGGACAGACTGACACTTAGGTCCAAAATGGGTACCTGCATTTTCTGTGCCCTAGACCCTAAGTGATGAGACCGAAGACAGAAGGACAAGTGTACTGTTAGAGCCTAAATGTTCATCCCCGAAAATTTCACCTAGTCTCTAGTGCCATGGACCGTTGCTAGATGGCCACCCATGGTAACGGACGGATTCTAGGAATCCGACCAAGTCTAGCTGAATGGTGAACCTAAAGAGTCACACACTATCCACACACACACTTAGTATTTAATTTAGAATTAAATATTGGAGTAAAGGAATGATTAAATTAGATTTAATCGGGTCCTATATTTTCTTGGAGAAATTAATTCTTTCTATTTGATAAAGGAAATTAAATTAATAAATAGAATTTATTAAAAGGGTTGATTTAATGGGCTTAGAATAAATTATAATATTTATTTATTATATTTATTCTTTTAGCCTTTTGGAATATTTAATAGGATTTAAATATTCCATTAAATTAAAATCAACGGTTGAGATGGAAAGGGGAGATGGAAGGCTAGGATTCGTTTGACTAGGTCAAACACTAGTTTGACTAGGACTTTGACTAGGTCAAAATCCTAGTCAAATTAGGTTACTTAGAGTTTGAGTTTAAAGAGGATTAAACTCTTCCTCTATATAAACCCCTAGCTTCCAACATTTAAGAACGAGGTCTTGGTGCAAAACGGGGAACAACGCGAGTAGCAATTGAAGACGAAAACGACAACGGGTAGGTCTCGTTTAAGATTTTCGTCCCTCTTTATTTTTTCAACTCTATGGCCTCCATGATTTATTTAATTGTTTTATGATCATGAGATACACCGAACGCCCAGGAACCTCAAGGGCACACCCCTTGAGCGTGTTCTTTAAATTAAAAGCATGCCTTTTATTTTGTAAAGTTTAATATGTTTAATTTTACCGCGCTTCCGCATCCGCACAATTCCCGGACGATCCACCGGATTTTCTTTCAGCATGTCGGCCATGTTTGATTAAGGAAAGAAGTCCAACTTCTTCCCATTCCAAATTAGGAATTATTTCTCCTCTCGGGTATAATTTAATGGACCGGGTTTTATCGTAATCCAATTGCGACGAACCCAATATTAAATCCAATTTAATCTCCACTTAAATTATTCCCGTTGATCTTTTAATCTAATTAAAAGATCCAACGTCTCATCATCTCAACTTTCCATATTTAATCGAAAATTCAATTTACCGATTAAATGAAAGCCCGATACAATATCGGCCCGTCCATCCAATGGACTTTCCCTTAAGTAATCCAATTACTTATTTTATCCTTCGAGATTAACTCCAAGTCGATCTCTCAACCTCCTCGGTGATTTGTGTGTGACCCTTTAGGTTCACCCTCAGCTAGACTTGGGCCCGTGTCCCACAAGGGTCCGTTACCATGGGTGGCCGTCTAGCAACGGTCCATGGCACTAGAGACTAGGTGAATTGGCGTGAACATTTAGGCGCCGATTCCGTACGGGTACAATCCTTCCGTCTACCGTCTCCCGGCCTTAGTCTAGGGTATGGAATTAGGCATCGGTTCCAATCCTTGACTAGGCATCTATGCTTAATACTCGAGACCACGTATGCTTCATTGCGTCGACACAGGAAACCATTCCCTGTTCGACCAACCACTGTGGCCACAGCTTCAAACAGCATGAACGTGTCTCCGAGTGCATAGGAGATACCTCTGTCACATACTGACAGGGACGGATCCTCTTCTTGGAATCCACCGTCCTCGCTACGCATTCTGACTGCACTGGACAAGGCTTATGATAATCATCTTACAGAATGATTACCTCTTGCCAGATCCAAGATACAACCGTCCTGTGCACGCGACTGCCATGATCCCTCAAGTCCGAGGATTACTCCCGTACTATCGGAACCGGGGAAAACCAATCATACCGACCAAGCCTCCAAGGCTTCCATATGATGATCCCCGCGAGTCAGTCCAGTCGGCTCGACCCCAGTCAACCAACCCATCAAGATCGTGTAGGCATCCCACACCTGTCGCCGATGAAACACGGCACTCATCCAATGAACACGACTCTTGATGCAAGTCTCAATAGGACTCTCGATGCCCTGTCTCGAGGTCCTCGACTTGGAACATTTCAAACCCAACTCTTAATCAGTTGGTTTCATGACCACCATCCAATGCGTGGCCCAACTGCACGAGTTGTTATCCATGGTCTGTGGGCTTTGTTGCGATATAAGTTAAACACCATTTTAACAAATGTAAGATGAGCGCAACAAAGAAGGTACCATTGGTGACGAATACTCATCTTATTCATCACATAATAATATTACATTCACATCAAGTTGTCAGATAGGTTACAAATTGCCAAACCTATTGGCTTTCTGGTCACCTATTCCAACACTAATTCCAAAAGTGAAATTAACACCTCTCTTGGGCCAAAGGTTTAATGGACCGGATTTTATTGTAATCCAAGTACAATAAGCCCAAGAATTAAATCTTATTTAATTCATAGTCCAATTAAATAATTTTCATTAATCTTTTAATTCAATTAAAAGATCCAAGCCTCGATTCTCAACTTAATCGATAAATTCCATTTATCGATAAAACGAGGGCCCGATATAATATCGACATGTCCATCCAATGGATAATCCCGTAAGTAATCCAATTACTTATCATCCTATGAAATTGACTCCAAGTCAATTCCTTCACCTCCTCGGTGATTTGTATGTGACCTTTTAGGTTCACCCTCAACTACACTTTGTTAGAATAGGTGACCAGAAAGTCAATTAGATTGGCTGTTCTGGGAACTATTCGCCGATCTTTAACAAAGTAATATTATACTGATGGGTAAAGTAAGTATTCATCACTGGCAAAATGTGTTTGTTGTACTTACTACTTACATTGAATGTTGTTTCAATGTCACAACAAATGCCCACAGACTGATTGGTTAAACCTATTGAGTTGAGCTACGCATAGGTTGGCGGCTATGAAACCAACTCCTTGAGGGTCGGTCTGAAATGTTCCAAGTCGAGGACCTCGAGACTGGTCCTCGAGTGCCCTATAGAGACTTGCACTAAGTATTGCATTCACTGAGTGAGTGCCGAGTTTCATCGGTGCCATACGTAGGTCGCCTATGTAATTTTAGTGGGTTAGTTCGCAAGGTAGTCGACTGACTGAACTGACTCGTGGAAATCGTCATATGCAAGCCTTGGAGGCTGGTCGGTATGATTGGAATTCCCAGTTTCGATAGTACGGGATTAGTCCTCGGACTTGAGGAATTATGACAGTTGCATTCATATGAAGGTTGTATCTTGGATCTGGCGAGAGGTGACCGTGTCTTTGATATGGTCATTATAAGCCTTATTCAGTGCCATCGGAGTATGTAGTGAGGACGGTGGATTCCAATAGAGAATCTGTCCCCTGTCAGTATTTGACAGCTATGTCTCCTATACGCTCTGAGATGGTTTCGACTCATTAAGTCTACGACCGTAGCGATTGATCGAGTAGGGAATGGTTCCCTAGGTCGATCAATAGAGTAAACGCGTCTCGAGTTTGTAGTATAGTTGCCTAGTCCAGGATGGGAACCGACACCCAATTCTATGCCCTAGACTAAGGCTGAGAGATGGTCGACGGAAGGACTGCACCTGTATGACTGATATCGACTAGTTACGCTCAAAGCGAAAGCCACATCAAGTCTAGTGCACTGAACAACATACTGTATGCTGCCTACGGCTGAAGCATAGGGATGTCCTACATCCGTTTAAGTTCCTCATCAGTCTTAGGAGACTGCTTCTTGGATAACTTAATTTCATGCCTCATATACGAGGACTGGGCCATTCCTAACATCCTTCTAGATCTATCCCTGTAGATACTGATGCCAAGGATGTAGGATGCCTCGCCCATATCCTTCATGGAGAATTGTATTGACAACCAAGCTTTAGTGGTACCCAACATCTTAGCATCATTCCCAATGAGCAAGATGTCATCCACGTAAAGCACCAGAAACGCAACTGAGCTCCCACTGATCTTCTTGTATACACAAGGATCGGACTCGTTCTTGATGAAATCATATCCCCGTATGACTTCATCAAAACGTATGTTCCAGTTTCGGGTTTAACCCCTTTTGGTGGATCTGCTAGGGTCCAAACCTTGTTTGTACCCATCGAGTCCATCTCGAATTTCATGGCCTCAAGCCACTTGTCCGAATCAATGTCCGACATTGCTTCTTCGTACGTCTTTGGATCATTATCCAACTGACCGATCAGGCCCAGAAATCCATACCTATCAGGTGCATGGAATACTCTGGCCAACCCACGGAGGACTGGAACAATATCAGTGGGAACCACTGGCTCAGATGTCACTGCCGCCTTATGGGGTGCCTCACTTGATTCCTCAAGGAGCACCTCATCGCGTCGACTATCCGATGGAAAATCTTTTTCCAAGAACACTGCGTTTCGCGAGACAAAAACCTTTTGCTCGGAGGGATCATAGAAATAATACTCCGCAGTTTCTTTCGGATAGCCGATGAACCTGCATAAACTAGACCTCGAGTCCAGTTTATCTCCCACTAATCTCTTGACATATGCGGGGCAACCCCACACTTTCAAGTATTTGTAGGAGGCAGGCTTGCCGTTCCATATCTCATATGGCGTCTGGGATACCCTTTTAGATGGCGCCAAGTTCAAAACTTTGGCCGCCGTCTCAAGAGCGTATCCCAGAAGGAAAGGGGGAGTTCCGTAAAACTCATCATGGATCGGACCATGTCCAACAGGGTCCGATTCCTCCTTTCAGACACACCATTAAGCTACGGTGTTCCAGGAGGGGTCCACTGAGAGAGAATCCCATTCTCTTTTAGATAATCAGTAAACTCACCACTCAAATACTCTCCACCTCGGTCCGACCGAAGGGCTTTGATCTTTCGACCGGTTTGGTTCTCTACTTCAAGTCTGTATTCCTTAAACCTTCCAAAGGCTTCAGACTTGTACCTCATCAGGTAAACATAACCATACCGTGAGTGATCATCGGTAAAGGTTATGAAGTACGAGTACCCACCTCTAGCCTGAGTATTTAGTAGACCACAGACATCTGTATGGATCAAATCCAACAGACTACTGGCTAGCGTACTTTGTCCAACAAAGGGTTTCTTGGTCATCTTTCCCTTTAGACAGGATTCGCAGGTCGGTAGGTTGTCCAAATCGTCTATTTCTAGACTCTTTGAGTCCACCAACCTTCTTATCCTATCTTTAGAGATATGACCTAACCTCGCATGCCATATCTGTGGATTATTATGATCATCACGTTTTTGTTTGTGTTCTGCAGTCATAATCCAATTAGACTGTTGAAGTATGTACAGACTGTTGACCAATGTACCAAGCAAATGAGAAATACCATCTTTGATAATGAAAACACCGTTTTTATTGATGGTAAATTCATATCCCTCCTTATCAAGGACCGGGATGGAAAAAATGTTTTTAATCATGCTAGGTACATTGAAACAGTCGTTCAGTACAATCCTAACATGACTACTAATGGCTAACTCTAGTGATCCTACGGCCTCCGCAGCAACGGCCTTGCCATCGTCTATCCTCAGGATCATCTCATCCTTGGTTAGCCTACTACTTCTTTGCAGTGCCTGCAGATCACTGCAGATGTGAGCACCACACCCGGTATCCAATACCCATGAAGCATAATTAGTAATCATATTAACTTCAACCACAAACACACCTGGGTTGGAGAGAGTTGTGGGCGCTCCCTCTTCCAATGCCCTTTCCCTTGGCAATGTATGCAGACATCATTTGCCTTGGACCGCTGAGAACCACGGGCCTTCCCTTTCCCTTTGCTCGGTCCAACCGGAGCAACAGGGACGCCCGGAGCGTGAGCAGGGGCCACAACCGTCTTCCCTTTGCCCTTCTTCCTCTTCCAGCATCCGACCCTCTTGCCATTTGCCTTGGAGGTCGAAGCCTCTCCTATCAATACCGCCGGCGCCGACTTGTGGGTCGTTGCCTCGTATTGGACCAGCATGTTGATCAACTCATGAATAGACTTCTCAAGCCCGTTCATGTTGTAGTTTACAACAAACGGGTCATAGGATGGAGGAAGTGACTGGAGGATCACGTCAATGTACGTGTCATTGTTAAGCCCAGCTTTAAGGTCCTCGAGTTTCTCCACTAGGGAGAGCATCTTGACCCCATGACTCTGTACAGACGCTCCTTCAGCGAGCTTGGTGCCAAAGAATGCTTTTGTGGCGGCATATCTAATATGCCTATCCGGAACCGCATAAACCTCGTTCATGCGGAGCATTATGGCGGAGACGTTGTCCAGCCTCTCATATTGCTTCTAGATGTCGTTAGACATCGAAGCCAGTATGATACTGCGTACTTTTCCGGTTGTCCTCATGCCATTTCTCGAACGTCAAACGTTCTTCAGGCGTGGACCCCTCCGATAAGTCGCTCGGTGGCGGCTCGTCCAAGACGTAGCCTTGGTTCTCGAAACTGAGGACAATCCTTAGGTTTCTCAGCCAGTCCGAGTAGTTCGTTCCGTTGAATTTGTTAGTCTCAAGAATCATGGTTAACAGGCTCTTAGACATATCTACATTATTAAAAAATGTAAAGCAGAAATTAGCAGATGATGGTAATATTATTGTTCAAGTTGAAGACTTGGTCTTTTAGTCTTTAACCCTCCCACTATTTATACGAAAATCCGCCACTCTCAAGTGGAGTTTCGGGAAACCATTTCCTAGTGGGCTTGGGATCCACAAGCGTAATCTCCATGCCCCGCTTTTACGATTCACATGAAGAAGACCTTGTGGGAGATATCCAATATCATTCTCATCCAATGAGATTCCCAAGATATTTTGCCTCACCTATTCACATGGTCCCGAGGACTCCAAGCGAACCATGTTACTCAGTGTTGGGCCCGACCCATCAACCAAATCATGCCTCAAACTGTCGCCCCCACGACTCGTGAGACAGGGAAACAGCGAGGCGCAGTCTTTTTGTTCACAACAATAGTGCAGCTTTCCCCTAGTCCAAGTGTGCCACGACTCGTGAGACCACACTTGGGTAGTGGTAGCTTCCTCACCACATTGCTGTGGATGAAAGGCTCGGACAGACCAAAATACCATTTTGATCCAAGTCCGTTCTGGGCCTAATATTTAATTTGGTCCAACCAAATGAGAGTTTGTGTGTGACCGAGACCTCATCACATTATTGTGTTTTAGCATGCATAAATATCCAATATTTAAAGCGATAAATAAAAAAACGCCGCATGCATAAAACATAGCATACCCCTGTTAGGATGATCACAAGCCCAACCTATGCGACCCACTGAGCCCGCAGTGAGTCTATGGTCTGTCTAGGGTGGTCCTAAATTATTACAATAGTAATATACCCATTGTCATTCCAATGGGCCTTGTAGTGCTCTTGTTTCATACCTTGATGCTCCTCCTTGGGGTCTCCGACTCCAATTGCTTGTTAAAATTAAAACCTCACCAATCCTATCTACTCTCATTACAACTGAAAGTAATACATTGGTAATAAAGAAAACAAGCCTTAACATCATGAGGCTGAAAATACGGGAGATGATAGTCCCAAAAACAAGAGGCACGCAGGCCCCACCCAACAGAAAATAAATGATCATACATTCATCCATACATAAGGTCTAGGGCTCTTGTGATCATCCCATGTTGATTCCATCAACTCACATATAACATAATTATTCCAAATAATCATGCAATAAAATCAATGGATATTCCAAATATCCAAGTGATGTCCAACATCACAAAAGCATAAACATATAAATAATATGCAAAATTCAAATTTTAAATTTAATGGACATTTTACACAATGCATCCAATGCATGTATTAATCCCAAATTAATTAAGCAAAATTAATCCAAGGAATAATCCAATTATTCCAAAATCAAAAATGCAAAATTAATATATTTTCAGAATATTGTGTAGAAAATACAGAAAATTAAATTTTCCGAAAAAAGTCGAAAAACGGCACAAAACGGCCCAGCCGTTGTGCTGGCCGGCCGGCCGCGCGCACAGGGCAGCACGCGCGCGCGCGCAGGCAGCAAGCCTGCGTGCGCTGGCAGCAAGCCTGCGTGCGCTGGCCCTCGGCCAGCAGCGGCCGGCTGCGCACAGCGCGCGCGCGCGCCTGTGCGCAGCGTCCGCGCGCATGGCGCGCGCGCAGGCGCCCGCCTGCGCGCAGCCACTACCGGCCCGACCAAATTTTTTTTTTTTGTTTTTCAAAACTGTTTCAACACAATAACACTAATATTATTCTGAAAATAAGCATGCAATTTTAGATCCAATCTAACAAAATTAAGCATGCCAAAAGTCCATTAAATCCAAACAATTGAATCATCATATTATTCATATATTTATGTAATCTAACATGCCAATAAAGCCATTTAAAAGCAAGTAGATCATGCCAAACACATAGATCTATGCCCCTTACATCGAACCGGGCTCTGATACCACTTCAAGGACAAGCGGATCCGCCCGGGAGCGCGAGCGGAAGCGAGAAAGGCGAGAAAAGTGCGTAAATTTAAATCAAATTCAAAATACGCGAATCCCAAGAGGTGTACCCTTGGGTGCTCAACCGGGCGTTTGATGTAGGATGTGTAAATATTAAAACATATATTTAAACACATAGGGCATAGATATACAAATGAAATCAATCAAAGTGTAAGAAACCGTTACCTTTGATTGTTTAGCGTATGCTCCCGGCTACTAGCGTTGTTCCTTCTCTGGAATGCTCACGAAATCCAAACGTATGGATTCTCCAAAGGTGATCCACACCACACCGGAAGAAACACACGTTCTTCTTGCTAGAAAAGAACGGGTTTAGGAAGGAATCGGTTTAAGAGAAGAACACTATGAATTAGTGTTTTCTTAAACTTACTTTGTTCTTCTTCTTGATTCAAAATCAAGTGAAGAACACAAGTGTAAGAGAGGGAGGGAGCACGAAATTTTGAGAGAGAGGAGAGGATTTTTGTCTTCTCCTTTTCCTAGAAAAAGATGAATAATGAATCACTTATGCTTGGTGTTGTATATTCTCATATATATACATAATTAATGTGATTATTGGAATGTGTCTAGGTTCATCAAAAGATGTCTAGATTCATTCCAATCAATCACCATCAATTCTTCAATCAAGCCTACCAAAATTTATGGTATGATCAAATCATACCAAAAGGGAAGAGCTTGATTGGAGTTGATTTGTCTCTTTCCAAAAAAGACAAGTCAACATACCACCTAGCATGAAACATGGCTGATTTTGCTTCCTCCAAGGGAGCATGTCGGCCATGTTTGATTAAGGAAAGAAGTCCAACTTCTTCCCATTCCAAATTAGGAATTATTTCTCCTCTCGGGTATAATTTAACGGACCGGGTTTTATCGTAATCCAATTGCGACGAACCCAATATTAAATCCAATTTAATGTCCTCTTAAATTATTCCCGTTGATCTTTTAATCTAATTAAAAGATCCAACGTCTCATCATCTCAACTTTCCATATTTAATCGAAAATCCAATTTACCGATTAAATGAAAGCCCGATACAATATCGGCCCGTCCATCCAATGGACTTTCCCTTAAGTAATCCAATTACTTATTTTATCCTTCGAGATTGACTCCAAGTCGATCTCTCAACCTCCTCGGTGATTTGTGTGTGACCCTTTAGGTTCACCCTCAGCTAAACTTAGGCCCGTGTCCCACAAGGGCCCGTTACCATGGGTGGCCGTCTAGCAACGGTCCATAGCACTAGAGACTAGGTGAATTGGCGTGAACATTTAGGCGCCGATTCCGTACGGGTACGATCCTTCCGTCTACCGTCTCCCGGCCTTAGTCTAGGGTATGGAATTAGGTGTCGGTTCCCATCCTTGACTAGGCATCTATGCTTAATACTCGAGACCACGTATGCTTCATTGCGTCGACACAGGAAACCATTCCCTGTTCGACCAACCACTATGGCCACAGCTTCAAACAGCATGAACGTGTCTCCGAGTGCATAGGAGATACCTCTGTCACATACTGACAGGGGACGGATCCCTTCTTGGAATCCACCGTCCTCGCTACGCATTCTGACTGCACTGGACAAGGCTTATGATAATCATCTTACAGAATGATTACCTCTTGCCAGATCCAAGATACAGCCGTCCTGTACACGCGACTGCCATGATCCCTCAAGTCTGAGGATTACTCCCGTACTATCGGAACCGGGGAAAACCAATCATACCGACCAAGCCTCCAAGGCTTCCATATGATGATCCCCGCGAGTCAGTCCAGTTGGCTCGACCCCAGTCGACCAACCCATCAAGATCGTGTAGGCATCCCACGCCTGTCGCCGATGAAACACGGCACTCATCCAATGAACACGACTCTTGATGCAAGTCTCAATAGGACTCTCGATGCCCTGTCTCGAGGTCCTCGACTTGGAACGTTTCAGACCCAACTCTTAATCAGTTGGTTTCATGACCACCATCCAATGCGTGGCCCAACTGCACGAGTTGTTATCCATGGTCTGTGGGCTTTGTTGCGATATAAGTTAAACACCATTTTAACAAATGTAAGATGAGCGCAACAAAGAAGGTACCATTGGTGACGAATACTCATCTTATTCATCACATAATAATATTACATTCACATCAAGTTGTCAGATAGGTTACAAATTGCCAAACCTATTGGCTTTCTGGTCACCTATTCCAACACTAATTCCAAAAGTGAAATTAACACCTCTCTTGGGCCAAAGGTTTAATGGACCGAATTTTATTGTAATCCAAGTATAATAAGTCCAAGAATTAAATCTTATTTAATTCATGGTCCAATTAAATAATTTTCATTAATCTTTTAATTCAATTAAAAGATCCAAGCTTCGATTCTCAACTTAATCGATAAATCCCATTTATCGATAAAACGAGGGCCCAATATAATATCGACCTGTCCATCCAATGGATAATCCCGTAAGTAATCCAATTACTTATCATCCTATGAAATTGACTCCAAGTCAATTCCTTCACATCCTCGGTGATTTGTATGTGACCTTTTAGGTTCACCCTCAACTACACTTTGTTAGAATAGGTGACCAGAAAGTCAATTAGATTGGTTGTTCTGGGAACTATTCGCCGATCTTTAACAAAGTAATATTATACTGATGGGTAAAGTAAGTATTCATCACTGGCAAAATGTGTTTGTTGTGCTTACTAGTTACATTGAATGTTGTTTCAATGTCACAACAAATGCCCACAGACTGATTAGTTAAACCTATTGAGTTGAGCTACGCATAGGTTGGCGGCTATGAAAACCAACTCCTTGAGGGTCGGTCTGAAATGTTCCAAGTCGAGGACCTCGAGACTGGTCCTCGAGTGCCCTATAGAGACTTGCACTAAGTATTGCATTCACTGAGTGAGTGCCGAGTTTCATCGGTGCCATACGTAGGTCGCCTATGTAATTTTAGTGGGTTAGTTGGCAAGGTAGTCGACTGACTGAACTGACTCGTGGGAATCGTCATATGCAAGCCTTGGAGGCTGGTCGGTATGATTGGAATTCCCAGTTTCGATAGTACGGGATTAGTCCTCGGACTTGAGGAATCATGACAGTTGCATTCATATGAAGGTTTTATCTTGGATCTGGCGAGAGGTGACCGTGTCTTTGATATGGTCATTATAAGCCTTATTCAGTGCCATCGGAGTATGTAGTGAGGATGGTGGATTCCAATAGAGAATCTGTCCCCTGTCAGTATTTGACAGCTATGTCTCCTATACGCTCTGAGATGGTTTCGACTCATTAAGTCTAACGGCCGTAGCGATTGATCGAGTAGGGAATGGTTCCCTAGGTCGATCAATAGAGTAAACGCGTCTCGAGTTTGTAGTATAGTTGCCTAGTCCAAGATGGGAACCGACACCCAATTCTATGCCCTAGACTAAGGCTGAGAGATGGTCGACGGAAGGACTGTACCTGTATGGAATTCGGAGCCTAAATGTTCATGCCAACATTCACCTAGTCTCTAGTGCCATGGACCGTTGTAGACGACCACCCATGACAACGGGCATTTCTGATTAATGGTTAATCAAAAATAATTAATTAAATTGGATTTAATTAATCAATTGTGGTGGACACAAGTCCAAGTCTAGCTGAGGGTGAACCTAAAGAGTCACACACAAATCACTATGGAAGTAGTGGAATGAATTTGGAATTAATTCTGGAAGAAGTGAATTAATTTAATTGGATTAAATTAATTCAATGAGAATATAAATGATTGGATCATTTATTGGGAAAATCCATTGGATGGATGGCCCAAGAATTAATTAATTGGATTAATTAATTTTGGGCTTAATGCCTTTAAATTAATTGGATTAATTTATTGGGTTTCGTTTAATTAATTGATTGGATCAATTAATTAGTGTTTGAGCTTATGTTTATTTAATTGGATTAAATGAACTTTTGGATTTCAATAAGGTTTAAATTAATTGGATTAATTTAAAACCCATGGATCACTTGATTTAATTTGATTAAATGAAGATCGGTCAAAACCGGTCCATGACTTGAAATCAAAGCTCAAAGGTTTGATGCAAGTTTAAGAGGAGTTGAAAGTCCTCCATGTAAGAAATGATGTGGCTCCATGTAAGCAATAATGTGGCTTGCCATGATGGCTAGGTGGTCCACATATTGTGCTAACATGGTTGGAGGTTGAGCACAAGTTGTGCATTAGTGTGTAGGTGGTTTTGGAAACTACCTACAACTACACAACACATGTATACACTTTTCAACTCCCTAACTTAAACTCTTCTCACACAAGCCACGAATTTTCCTGCATTTTCTCTCCATTTTTGAGTTCTCTTTGAATTGGATTCAAGATGAGAACATGAGAAATACGTATACACTAATCAATAGTGTAATACGTTTTTCGTTTCTTCCTTGATCTAGCTTCTACCTAGCAGTAGATCTAGATTTACTTTCCTAGTGTGGTGTGGATTATCTTTAGAGGAGTTCTAACTTGAATCCTAAGGTGAACGGAAAAGGAACGAAAAGGGATTGAAAGCTTGTTGCCGTTCTACATGTGAAACGAAAAGGTAATGTTACTATTTAAATTATTATACTTTTTATTTCTCCTCTAGCCACATGTTCAAGCATATTTTTCTGTATCTTATGATGGTTTTGAATACACCGAACTCCCGAGAGTTCAAAGGGAACACCCCTTTGAAATCGTTTTATATTTCTTTTATTTTACGCTTCCGCCGCGTTCCCGGACCGTATCGATTCTTTCACACTTGGACTCGTGTCCAACAGGAGCCGTCACCATTGGTGGCCGTCTAGCAACGGTCTATGACACTAGAGACTAGGTGAATGTTGGCATGAATATTTAGGCGCCGATTCCGTACGGGTACGATCCTACTATCGACCGTCTCCCGGCCTTAGTCTAGGGTATGAAATTGGGCGTCGATTCTCATCCTTGACTAGACATCTATGCTTAATACTCGAGATGCGTTTACTCTATCGATCGACATAGGAAACCCTTTCCTACTTAATCAATTGCTATGGCCATAGACTTTCAGAGTCTAAAGCATCTCAGAGTGCATAGGAGACATCATCGTCATATACTGACGGGGGACAGATCCTATCTTTGAATCCACCGTTCTCGCTACATACTTCAACTACACTGGACAAGGCTTATAATAACCATCTTACAGAATGATCACCTCTCGCCAGATCCAAGATACAGTCTTCGCATGCACGTAACTGCCATGATTCCTCAAGTCCGAGGACTAATCCCATACTATTAGAACCGAGAATTTCAGTCATACCAACCGAGCCTCCAAGGCTTCCATATGACGATTCTCGCGAGTCAGTTCAGTTTAGTCGACCACCTTGTCAACTAACCCACTAAAATTGTATTTATCGCCGATGAAACTTGGCACTCAACCAGTGAATACAATACTTAGTGCAATTCTCAATAGGACACTCAATGCCCAGTTTCGAGGTCCTTGACTTGGAACGTTTCAGACCAATCTTAGAAGTTGATTTCATAGCCGCCATCCAATGCACAACCCAACTACATGGGTTATTCAATTGGTCTGTGGGCATTTGTTGTGACTTTGAAAGTTCAACGTTAGTAGTAAGCACAACAAACACAGTGCCAGTGATGAATACAACTCTATTCATCAGGATAATATTGCTTTAATAAAGATTGATGAATAGTTCCCAAAACCCCCATCTAATTGGCTTTCTGACCCCATCTAATTGGCTTTCTGGTCACCTATTTTAACAACATGTCGATAGAGGAAGATACCCCGTGGTAGACAGTAGCTGCCGCCGCGGGCTACAAGGCCTCATCCTTGAAGTCCGCACTGGCCAAGTATAGTTGCAGCTGGCGCCAGACCTCATTGGCCACCCATACTGATCAGCTGAGTCCTAACGATAGCGAACCACTTTCGGATGAACTTACCCGCCCACATGTGGAAGGCCCGAAACATCGACTTATGTCACAGTTCCACCATTACGTCATCTGCAATATCATAGAACTATGATAATATAAAATTACCTTCTGGCTCTCGAATCAGAATTGCTGGTGTTCTGGCGGCACCTGTAGCAACATCCCCAAAGGTGGGGGATAGTGCCCTCGCACCACCGCATTGATGCGCTCGTGGAATTTGCGATCAAACCTGTCATAACATGTTGATTAGTCATTTAAAAAAAAAAGCCAAAATAGCAAAATAATAAAAAAAAACTACCTCGCACTATCGAGGCTGATATACTGGCACGCTGATGGTGGGCGGACTGGTGGTGGTGGTGGTGGTGCAGCAGGGACGGGCAGGATCTGCTGTAGTAGACGGTTTGGCCTCATGTGCGGCCGATGCAGCAGTAGACGGGCCAGCCTCATTCGGACCCGTGCGGAGGCTGAGGGGCCAACCGCTGGTGGTGATGGTGGTGGTCGGAATGCTGCTTCGCAACCTGAGAAGCAGCACTTGCCAGTAGTGGAACGGACGTGCCACTGCCGCGGCCTCATCCACGTACTGGAGGAGGCAGACCCCCTATACATGATGTATAAAATTATAGTAAATATTAGTTTTTGAATTTTTATAATTAATGCAATTAATAATCTTTTTTAATAATTATATTTTTCCAAAATTCATAATTATTCTAATTATCTAAATGTTCTATAATTATCTAATTATTCTAATAAATATGTAATTAATATAATTATTGAAAATTTTAAATTATCCTAATTAATGTAATTTTCCTATATTTCTTCTAAATACTTATATACTATATTTTCCTATATCCTTATTGTATGTATAAATATATATTATAATAATTTTATTTATTATTGAGTATATATAATTCATTACAAATCACATAATTAGGTTCAAATGATAATAAACTTAACCTATATTATTGTGTATAGATTTTAGTGATATAATATTTATAATCTAATTATATAATATTATTATAAGTACATTAAGTTTCATAATATATTGTAGTTTATTATAAACTATATTATAATTAAGTAATATATTATTATAAGAACGGTTGTCCTATACATTATAATTAGTTTATTATAATTTTGCAAGCTTTCCAAAATTTTCTACTTTTTCATAATAACCTAAAAACACAAGAAATTGTAGAAAAATTCTGTAAATACATACATTAAGAAAATTACATGTATATTATATAAATACAAAATGTTCCAGAAAATTAATAGAAATTTACATTAAATTTACAGAAAATTTATGTAATTGATGGTACAAATCCATCAAATTATAATATAAGCAATTCTACCATAAAAAATTCCTCTCTAAAAATAATCCCCTTCTTACAATAAATCATCATCTATTTATATTAGAAGGTGGGATGGTGAAAAGACGATTCAACCCCGCAACCGACCACTAGTTATTCATGCAACCGCCGGGGGCAACTCGGTAAATGCACCTAACCCACTAACTATACTAACTTACTGGGCATAACCGCCGGGGGTAGTTTGGTAATTCAATAATTCTTCTTTTGGAAATTACATCTTGGTCCCTTGGTTAAATTCCTACACCATTACCAAACCCCCAACTCCGAAATATTTTAGGGAAGTATTTAGGAGTTAAATCAGATGCATATGCTCCGTTAATTTGCAGGATTGACTCCTTTAGTCCCTTGCTTAGGCTTTTGCCTTCTTCGACTGGATATTTTGCGAGAATCATTTTTCATATTCTTTCATAAAATATTATCGTCAATGATAAAGCATAAAAAACTTATTAAATTAAAAACATCAAGTCAAGATGTTCAGTGATTGCATAGCTGAAAATAATAATAATGTCAAACAACTCAATGTCGTATGTATTTAGTCAATGAAAAAGAATTCTTATGCCCTTTTTGTTTTTGTTGTAGGGTCTAATTATTCTGTATGTCTCAAGAAAATTTTAGCTCTGGGGCTTTTCTCTGGTGTGCCTCAAGGAAGCTTTTTGGCTTCGAGGCTTTTGTGTGCCTTAAAGAAGCTTTTTGATTCGGGGCTTTTGTATGCCTCAAGGAAGCTTTTTGCTTCGAGCATTTCTTATGTGCCTCAAGGGAGCTTTAGCTTCGGGGCTCCTGAGGGGCCGTCCCCCTCTCTGGTTAAATGAAGTATCGATGTGAGGGGCCATCCCCCTCTAAAAGTATCAACATGTTTTTTATTTATTCTTCACAATATGCGTATTTCCCTCTTCTGCTTTTTAACTACTATCACGTCGTATATTTAGCTCAAAGAGAGTTTTAGGATGTTTAATATAAATAAAATATCGTTTATTAAGTATTTATTATTAAGGATTATATATATATTTTTTATACTTGAAATTTAGGAGATATTCCCTTTAAACATTTAACCGCCAAAAAACCGCACACAGGAGGGGGAGAGCCAAGAAATCCCCGTACCATCTCCCCCTCGAACCAAAAAATAATTCTTTTATTACGTATTTTTCTGTCATACGAATGCTCCTATCATGACAGAAATCATTTCTACAATCATACGAGTCTTCTAACCAATATGAAAGCATATTAGTAACAGTACCAATCATTTCTAAGAATATTTTCAATGTATCACCACTAATAGCTACGTCCTTGGAGCCAATTGCTGCAGCAACCTCCAGAAGGGGACTTGGGCTCAGCCCAATACTGGAATTGATGGTAGCATGATGATGAAGGTAATACACATCAAGCTCGTCAGACTTGTGATCAGGAACATTGAAGCTGACTGCTGCTTTTGTTCCAGGCACCACGTCACATGTCGCCTTGGCGGATATATTAGAATAGGTATCAACATTAACATCAACAATTGCTTTTCCGCTTCTGTACTGAGTACTTATGTTACCAACAACGATTTGGGCCTTTATTACGGTAGCTGTAAGTCTCGCTTCGTTTCCCGTCTGCAACTACTCAAAACCGCTAACTCTGCCCATTATCCCACTTAACCATTTCTTCAATTCAACTGCAATTTCCAGTTAATTCTCAGCGCATCTCACTATTCTTTAATGGAGAGGGCTCAACTTCAGCCCATCTACAAGCCGCCGGAGACTCCGCGGCCGCGGGAACCAATCGGAGTTCTTATCGCGTTCTTGGAGCGTTTCAGCCCTTGAAATCTCCGAAGTTTTAACTCCACTACTCAAGAATCATCCTCAAAACGGCGGCTTTCCAGGTTGTAATGCTGAGACCACACATGAAGATGTCTCCACCGAATTAGTGGAGGCGGCGGCGTCTTCGGCCGCTGTTTCCGGGAACCCTTTTCCCCACACTTCTCCTGCCTTATCATCTCACCTTCTTCCTTCTTCTCGTGCTCAGGTGCTTCTCCTCCTATCCACTGCTGTCACTGCAACCTCAAAACTTTGCAAGCAGTGATCTCGAGCAATCTCTCAATGACTTTCCTATCAACAAGACTATCATCCACGGCAAGAACATGAACTTCATTAGAATCAATACAGGCAAAGAAATCCTCCGTCTCCTCACTCTTCTCCACCCTCCTCAATCTTGAAAACACACCATTTTTCGCTATTAAAAATTGGTACTCTGAAACAGAAGAACAACCGCCGCCACCGCCGCCGGAAGGGTCGCAAGCTCACGATCAGTGTTCTGGTGAATCGAATCGGAGGGATCCGTGCGCCGGTAACGGAATCCAATCGAACAAATGGGTGCGTCGTGACGGTGCTAGCACCTGGGTGGCAGTCCGCCGGCGATCTGAGCATCGACGGCAGAAGAAACGACCGGGAAAACGACGGTCTTTTCGCGACTGAAATTGTGCGCCCAAATGCTGAAATCTTTTCCGAAAACGAAGAAGGCGGTATGGAAATATTCGCCTTCATGAGGGGAGTCGAATGGTGGTGGTCCACGGTCGTGGGTTGGTCGGACGGCGGAGGAAACGACTGAGGCGCAGACAAGACGGCGTTTTCCTTCTTGAACAGGTCCCTAACCCAGCGGAGATGGCTCACGGTGTAATTTGTATGTACTCAGTATATTGGAATTGGATTTTTTTTCAAAACATTCCCATACTCTAAAGAAAAATTTGAATTTTTCCACGTATGGCGCGAATTTGATGGTATAAAAATGATATTCCATCAAATTATAATATAAACAACCCATCAAAAATGATATTCCATCAAATTATAATATAAACAATTCTGCCATAAAAAATTTCTCTATGAAAATAATCCCCTTCTTACAATAAATCATCATCATCATCTATTTATACTAGAAGGTTGGGCGGTGAAAAGATTCAGCCCCCCAATCGACCACTAATTATTCATGCAACCGTATGGGCAACTCGGTAAATGCAACTAACTCACTGACTACACTAACTTATTGGGCATAACTGCCGGGGCTAGTTTGGTAATTATATATTTCTTCTTTTGGAAATTACATCTTGGACCCTTGATTAAATTCCTGGACCATCAATAATTATAAAAAATTACAGAAAATTTACAGAAAATTGTATAAAATTAACAGAAGTTTACATTAAATTTACAGAAAAAATTCTGTAATTACAGCAAATTGCGTAAATTTCTTTTATGTAATTTTCCCAAATTTCTGTAAATACAGAAATTGCTTAAATTTACAAAAAAAAAATTTATATATATTCACCAAAAACCCAACAGAAACACCAAAAAGCCAAACTTTTTTTTTACATATATTCACCCAAAAACCCAACAGAAATATTCACCAACAAATTTCTGTAATTACATAAAATTAACAGAAAATTTCTTTACTATCATATATTCACCAAAATCCAATATATATATCAAACACATATATTCAACACATATATATAAAACACATTATTCATCAGAAAAAAATAGAATTTAAAAAAAAGAAGTCAAAACTCTTACCTTTTACTGAACGGAGAGAGAGGCAGCGGCATGCCGTGGAGAGGGCGAATGGTGAAAGAGAGAGTGACGAACAACGGCGAGAGAGAGAGAGAGAGGAATGGCTGCGGTGGTGGCGTGGGAGAGAGAGAGAGAGTTGTGAAGAGTCTTCCAAAAAATCTGCTAAATAACATATTTATACTAAACTTTTGGAATGGAATTTCATTAGAAAAATCTTTCCCATAACCGTTCCAATTAAAAAAAAAAACAACTTCATCATTTTAGCATTAAAAGAACGGCGTTTTACTATGTTCGAAATGGACGTGGAACGGTTTTAACAAATAAATATTATTCCTAAGCCCGTTCCTAATTGTTAATAGCCGTATGTAAATGACGTCATATAAAGATTCGTACACAAAACTCGTTCCGAATAAATAACCTACCATTTCTATAAAGATCCAAATAATTATTCATTTTCAAGAAAATAAAAAAAGTAAGAAAAACACATACCAGACACATTAATGAGCGAATAAAAGTATACATTGTGTGGATTAAGACAATTGAAAATATAAAATACTTTTTATGAGATTGATATATGTCAGAATATGAAGTACATTTGTATATTCAAATTTGTATGTATTACTCAAATGTAACTAACATTTTATATTGTTGTACTGCATCGCCTAATTAGACCGTCAAAAATTTTAATCAGACCGTTAGATATGATTCAACAGACAAACGAATACATTTGATGAAGTTTTGGACTATTTTGGTATACGGATATTGAGAGATCGTATCTGTTCCGTAATGAGCGAGATTCAAAATGGTGCAACCTTCAATCAGGCCATGTGATTTTAAATTAGACCGTCAGATTAATCAACTAGATAGAATCTTATACGTGTTTAAGATTGATGTTAATCCGGCTCAAGGATGTTGAGATATCTTAACCGGAATGTACACTAGACATTTTTTATGCATATTTTGGAACGGCTATGAGTAACATTTGGAACGGTTTAGGATTATTTAACCATTGAAACGGCTTGTGAATACAATTATGAATGGTTACTTAAAAATAAACTTAGGAACGATTTAGGATAATGTAATCGTTCCAAATTTTAAAATTTTCAACTATTTTTCAGGAGGCGCCACACTAAATTATTTTGGAAGTGTGTCTGGAACAGGCAAAAGGATAATTTAATCGTTCTAAATTTAAATTATTCATCCATTTTTCAGAAGGCGCCACACTAAAATTATTCTGTAACTGGATTTGGAACGCACAAATTGAAAATAGTCGTTCTTGTTTGAAAATTTCTCAAAAATATCGTTCAGTTTGGAACTGTATGTTGTAATTACATTGTTTACATTCATAACCGTTCCAAAATTATTTTACTTTGTAAAAATTTATATTTAACAGAATGTATAAACTTAAATTTTTAATTACAAATTGGAACGATAGCTAAACACCAGACATCCAATCACGTTCTTCTTCAATCTCATAATCCTCAAAGTTATCTTCGTCATCTTCATCATCAGATTCACCATTTGCCGAGTAGGATGTCCCTGCTCCCTATTGTTGTGCCATAGAAAGATCAACGACTAAGTATATACCATTTTGATCATGAAGGTTGTACGTTTGATTGTATACGAGGTTTGACACTTACATGACATTTGAACCAATCCTTGAATTCAGCTGCTACTTGTAGCTTGGTAACATCTATCATGGTTGAGCATAGAACCAGGAAGAGAAGGCTCACCTCCGTCAACGCGCTCCACACATGCTGAAGAAGCATCTCACAGAAGGCAACCGGTGTAAGCCTGTCTTCAGCCGCTTAGAGGATAGGTAGCGCCCTTATTCCATTCCTTCATAAACTTAGGAATGGTCGGGCGCGGGACCTTCTTAATGTTTTAATTCCCAATAGTCTAATTAAACTGTATTTAAGGTAGAGCCTAAGGGCAACTACCTTAAAGGGCTCAGAAAAGAAGTTTAAAAGCTAAAAACAAGGCTTCTAACAAGGTTCTCTATTTCCGTAAATGACCATAGAAACTTTTGGAAGGCAGCTGTAGAAGATATTGTACGGGTTAGTGTGGCTTCTCCTTAATGCAAAAAAACTACAGTAAACAAGCTGAACAAAGACGAGACGGCTATGGTTGTTAGGAATCCGCTATGAACGATCAACTTTTGCATGAGTATATGACAATCATGGCTCTTCATGTCGTGCATCCTCAGCTCCTTCATGCCGTATCAGATGCATCCCTTAGTATTCAAGCTTTCAAAAGATGTTTTACTTCGTCTATTTGTACTCACTACTGTAACCTGCTGGGAATATCAAAGGTTTGACGACCGCAACACTAAATGAATTGACATGGGCACGGATCTCCTCTTGGGTCAGCCGCGGTCATGCAATCTTCTTTTCCATATGACCTTTTGTAAGGGCTCTCTTGTTCCTGTGGTACGGATGATCCAGGGAAGAAACTATCTGTGGCAATCGATGTAGCACGCCTTCCTACGGAGCTGCAGGTTGAATGCCCTTGTGTCGTCCATACAAACTGGAGACCCCATAACACCCATGGTACTTTACCCAGATGCCATGCCGTAAGTGGGTAGGTCGTTCACGGTCCACATTAATGCGGGGCACATCATGAATGGCTAGTTTGTAGCATTGTCGTGCATCAGTACATCCACATGCCACAAATTCTGCAACTCCTCGATCAACGACTCCAGGTACACATCGATCAAACGCTTGGGATTGGAAGGTCTAGAGATCACCATCTTTAGGAACATATACTCAGACTTCATGCAGATTTCCGATGGGAGATTATATGGTGTAAGTATGACGAGCCAACATGAGTAAGTAAGGACATACTGCCCGTGTAGTCCAAACTCATCCGCGCACAACCTCAGTCTAACATTATGGGCTCTGTTGCAAAATTGGGATATGATTGATCGAAATGCCTCCAATCCTCTGTATCGGACGGATAACACATAGATCCCCCCTTCGTTTCATGGTTGGCATGCCATGTCATGTGCTCGGCAGTCGCTTCTGAAGAATACAACCTCTGTAGCCGAGGGGCAATGCAAGTACGTAAGAATGGCATACGGGGTCTTCTTGTGGCTAGGATTTCACTCCCCGATCAGCTTGTACCTAGCTCATCCAGAAAACTTGCAGTAATCCATATCAATCTCATTCTTCCAGTACAATATGCAGCCATTCTTACACGCATCAATCTTCTTAACAGGTAAACACAATTCTGTTATCAACTTCTTCGTATTGTAGTAATCGAGCGGCAGGGTGTGATAGCGGGGTAATATATTATTAGCCCACTAGGACACCTGATCATATGCTCGTCGGGAAAAATTTTCTCGGCCTTGATATTCACCAAACGAGCAACCATCGTTAACTAAGATTGGGTGCAGTCGTTCTACAATGGTTGGTCGACAGCATACACTATATCAAAAAAATGATCTGACAACTCAGACACATAATCATAGGCCCCCACCGTAAAATGAACTAGGCCCGATATCACTGGGACAAGACCTCATACCATCATTAGGCACACCCTCCTGGTTATAAGAAGATCAGAAAGTCGGTCCGACGACATCGAAAAGCATCCTCTGCGCCCGATCTATCTACGCTGCATCACACTAGTGCGTACTATCCTCCTCCTGAGCAGCTAGAATTTGCTCTTACTGCACAAAGGGCGCAGTGACGACATCAAAGTACTCTTGCACCCTCTCCTCGCCATGGGAAGTTCAATTATAATACTCCTTCATAAACCCTTTCATACACAAATCGAAATTTACCTCGTCCGGTGTTTTGAACCTTTTGTTTTTGCACTTCCGACGCGGACACTTAATCTTCTCGCCGTCCATATATGTATCCTGAGACTTGTCCCATTCTAGAAATGCAGTAACACCTTCTCAAACTTCGGCATAAGACTCGTCCTCTCCGATAGGCTCTTCTCATACATACATCTACTCAACAATCTGAACATGATGAGTCCTACACACACACACACACACACACATATATATATATATATATATTATTACAGACATGCATTTTAATAGAAAAAAGTAGAACAAATTTAATCAATTAACTACGTGCATTTTAATCAATAAAAAAGGGTTCAAGTTGTTACCTGATCAAAACATCTTCAAAGATCAACATAAATTAGAGAGAGATTGATGAAATTTACTATTATTTGTATAAGAATGCAAGAAAAAGAATGAGAAGAAATAAAATGAAATCAACATATATATAAGAAATTTTGGAACGGGCATTGGAATGGTGGTTGGAGCTCCACAAATAGTCGTTAGAATATAGCCATTGCACAACATTTAGGAATGGTGTCTGGAACAAGATTTGGAACATATCCGTTGAAATTTAGTCGTTGTAATGTATTTGGAATGAGTCTTGTAATGCAATATGTTTTAATCTATTAAAGCCGTTGGTAAACACTTTGAAACGGTGCTTGGAATGCAAAAATAGCCATTGATATTTAGTCGTTGTAATGTATTTGGAACAGGTCTTGTAATAAAATATTTTCTATCTACTAAAAAATACAAATACATAGAATGGATATTGTAATACAAATATTTCTAATTGTAACTCACTTTGGAATAGTACCTGGGACAAAAAAATACATCCCACAAGTACAATACTTAGAATGGATATTGTAATACAAATATTTTTAAGAACTGAAACTATCTCAAATTGTACCTCTTTTGGAACAACTTTTTTCACGTTCCCATATTTCAACGGGCAGTGGGACGATATTTAGAACTGTACTCATTTACCATTGGCATGGAGTTCCACTCACTAAAAAGGCATTCCGAAATGTTTTACAATATTTTACCATTTCCCTTTTGGCACGGTGATAGGATCAACACTTGTATAACAAATTTTGAAACGGTTTTCGCAACGGAAGTGTCGTTCCAACACTAACGGATTGAATATAAGAGGAATGTATCATTTGTCGTGTGATTTCGTTCCTCAATAGTTACAATGGTCGTTCCTAGTAGGGATAGTCATTGGAACAGTCATAATATTCGCTCCAAATCCTTTTTTTTTTTTTGTAGTGAAGATAAGTGCAAATATTAAGCAAAAATAGTATCTTTTAAACACATAGGAGCAAAACAATCTTTAATCAATTAAACTTATTTAAGAAGTATTTTTTTCCCCAAACACTTTCCTATTTAGCTTTTATCTGTTTTTCACTTTTTTTTCAAATACTACCAACTTTTGATTCTGCTACAACTTTCAACTTTTTCTATAAAAAGCACTTCACTAAAAGTAGAAGTTTTTGCAAGCACTCCCTTAATTTATTTCATGGTCATCGAAATGATTGTTAGAATAGGTGATCGTAAAGCCAATCTTGTTAGGCTTATGTAACATATTTTCGACATTAGGTGTTTAAATAAAGTTTTTTTTGAATAAAAGTGATGTTTAGTTACGGCATTAATACTTTGATTGTGTTCACTTACTGCTTTATATCCATAACTGTTCAATGCACAAACAAAGCCCACAGACCAAAAGGTTAATCCAAGAAACTGAACTACGCATAGGATGGCAAGACATAAAATCAGTTTCTGTGGATCGATCTGAAATACTCCAAGTCAAAGGACCTTGAGATTGGGTATCAAAGGTCCATTTGAGACTTGCACTAAGTAATTGCAGTCGCGTTTCATCGACAAGTGACGAGAGTCGTCCATGCAATACTAGTGGGTTAGCCAGCTCGGTGACAGCTGACTGAGGTGACTCGTGGGAATCATCATATGGGAAACCTTGAGTGGGTTGGTCAATATGACTTGGATTTTTGGTTCCGACAGTACGAGATTGGTTCTCAGACTTGAGGGATTACTCTGGTCACATACATAACATGTCTGTATCTTAAGTTTGGCAAGAGGCTACCAAGTCGAGAGACTTGGTTGCTATAAGCCCTATCTAGTGCAGTCAAGATGTATAGTGTGGACAGTAGGTCCCAATATATAATCCGTCTCCTGTCAAACAATTGACAAGTAGTATCTAACTTATACTCTGAGACTCGTCCTCCATAAATCCATGGCCACAGTGATTGAACAGTGGGATGGGATCCCAGTGACGTTTAGTGTGGACGAGCCTAGGCTTAAGTCAAGAATGGATACCAACATCCAAAGTGCATACCCTAGACTGTAGCTATGAGGTAGTAGACGGATAGACATGCGTGCTCAAGAACCTAAATGTTCACGCCATAAAATTCACATAGTCTTTAGTGACAGGGACCGTTGCTAGACGGCCACCCATGATGACAGACGAATTCCCGTCATATGATGATTGAAAATTCGGCCAAGTCTAGCTGAGGGTGAACCTAAAGAGTCACACACAATTCACTGGTAATGGAGGAATTAATTTGGGATCAACTCCAAGAGATCGAACAATTTAATTAGATTAAATTAGTTCTCTTCTTGGAGTGTCAAGTCTTTAATTAGATTAAATAGACTTGACTCATAAATAGGATTTATGAAATTAGGGGATAGGCTATTTTTGTCTTTAACTAGATGAAAATATTATTAATTGGGTTTAAATATTTATTTGATATTTATTAGAAGCCCAATGGGCTATTTTAAATAGGATTTAAAATATTCCATAAAGCCCATCAAAGGATGGACGGAGGAGATTGATTCTAGAGGGCTTGTTGAGATGAAGGGCTTTGATTAAGTTTGACTTGATCAAAGCGTAGGTTTACTAGGATTTGACTAGGTCAAGATCCTAGTCAAGTGTGCCTCTCTAAAGAGAATTTGAGTAGGAATAGGAAAACATGTTTCCTATAAATACTCAAAACACACACACACATACTAATCTCTACACTCTCATCTTTCTCTCTCTCTCTCTCTCTCTCTCTCTCTCTCTCACACACACACACACACCACACGGCCGCCTCTCTCCATCTCTCGCCCCTTTCTCCTCTATTCACTCCAAGAAAGCCCCTAGTTTCCTTGTCTTTGATACAAGGGAATCCTAAACGAATCAATCATGTTAATTCGTAACGCTAGGTTGATTCGTCCTCCCTTCTTCTTCTTGATCTCGTAAATTCCAAAGTTTATGCATGATTTACATTTCTTGTTTTAATTATCGCGCTTCCGCACTCGCGCCTCCTCCTGGGGCGATCCATAACGTTACAGTGATCATATAGGGATATTGTAGATACAAGGTTATCTAGTTTGAAGTTAATGATGGAGCTCCGATAATCCATCAACCTATTGCGATGAATAGGAGATGTGCCATCTCTTAATTAGAAAACCCTTGGTCAAGGTAGAACGATGACTAGGCGTGTGTTTACTAAGTTAGTTTTTTATCAAGAAAATGAAGGAATTGATGCATAGCCATTGAGTCAACAAAGTTTTAACTCACTATCCATATCTTGCAATCAATTGGGAGATAATGGATGAAAGCACCTTACTTGCAATGTAGTCATCTTAAAAGGTGTGGCGAGTTCACTTAGAGATATATTTTCATGGGGTTGTTGCTAAACATCAATCTTGATTAATGGAGATTTTGGAGTTAAGGGGTTACTCTCAAAGCTAATTAATTAATATGATTGATTAATTAGAAAATTATGGTCGCTGAGTGTAGCATCCAAAGATTTTAATGCATAATTGTCGGACTAATTACAAAAGTACTAAAGAAATTTAAATTAATTGATAAATATGTTAGAATAACTGACCAGAAAGCCAACTAGATTGGCGTTTATTTTTCTGAGCTATTTAGCAATTCCATTGTTATGTAATATTGGATTTATGAATAAAGTAAGTGTTCATTGTGGTAGTATGTGTTTGTTGTACTTACTATTTATGTTATGTTGCTTTAACATCACAACAAAGTCCACATGCCAATCGAACAACCCATGTAGTTGTGTTGCGCATTGGATGACAGCTATAAATCCAACTTTTGAGGGTTGGATTTGAAATGTTCCAAGTTTAGGACATCGAGATAGGGCATCAGGAGTCCTATTAAGACTTGCATTGAATGTTGCATTCATTGGATGAGTGCCCACTTCACCAGCGACAGACGTTGGACGTCTATGCAACTTTAGTAGATGGTTGGCAATGGTTTTCAAGCCGACTAAATTGACTGTTGAGGAGTTATCATATGTAAACTGTTGAGGCTTGATCGGTAAGACTGCCACTCCTTGGTTCCGATAGTATGGGATTAATCCTCGGACTTGAGGAACCACGACAATCACATACATGTGATGACTGTATCTTGGCCTGTCAAGAGGTGACCGTGTCTTGGATGTGGTCATTATAAGCCTTAGTGCAGTCAGAATATATATTAAGGATGGTGGGTGTCATGATAGAATCCATAGCCTGTCATTAAATGATGGTAAGATCTCATATGGGTTATGAGATGTGTTTAAACTCCTGGAGTCGGTGGCCAAAACGATTGATTGAATAGGAAACAGTTTGCTAGGTTGATCAATGGAGTAAACGCGTTTCGAGTACTGAGCATAGCGGTCTAGTCCAAGATGGAAATCGACTCCCAATTTCATGTCATAGACTTCGACTGGGAAACAACTTAATGGAAGGGCTTACCTGTATGGTACTCAGGAGCCAAAATGTTAACGCTAATATTCACCTAGTCTCTAGTGCCATGAACCATTCCTAGAAGGTCGCCCATGGTAAAGACGCTTTTGAATTAATGGTTAATAAAAAGTAATTAATTAAATTTGACTTAGAAGCCCAAGTCTGGCTGAGAATGAACCTAAATAGTCACACACAAATAGCTATGGAAGTGGTAGACTTAATTTGGAATTAATTCTAGAAGAAATGAATTAATTAAACTGGATTAAATTAATTCATGGAGAATATAAATGATTAGATCATTTAACGGGAAAGTACATTTGATGGATGACCCAAGATTTAATCAATTGCATTAATTAAATTTGGGCTTAGCACGATTAAATTGATTGAATTAATTTAATTGGGCTTGATTTAATCAATTAATTAGTGAAGTTGGGTTTATATTTTTTATTTGGATTAAATAAACTTATCAGCGTCTGTTGGGTATTTTAATTAATTGGATTAAACTTGATGGACCTTTACTGGGCTTGAATTAATTAAGTTGTTGAATTAAAAAACAAGTCTGGTCCAACATTTTTTTCAGCCCAGCCGCCACTTAGTAGACCAAGTCAAAGAGGAGACTCCTCCTCACACGGCTACTACTTAGCTAATATACTAGGGCCATGTTTACCTTGATCTATTAGACCTGATACTAGTAGGGGTTAGTGTGGCGTTTACTAAAATTTGTGCTGGCCCGCTACTATCTCCGACAGCCCCCTATTAGCTCACACTCGGTCCTCGATTATAATATGGGTTGGGGTTGCAAGATTACAAGTCTGTGGGATCCACATCATCTTTTACTAAGTTTTTGTATTCATTTTTTTTCTCTTCACTCACTCCCCAACATACTATTTTGCCCCCACTTATGGATTAAACTTCACTTGAACATTAATTGACTGACACAAGTTTGGTGGAATTTTAAATGCACAAAAGGATGTTAGGAGAGAAGTTATACACACATATCAATATATATATATATATATATAGAGAGAGAGAGAGAGAGGTAAAGGCAATGTGGGAAGAGTGAGGTTCTTCTCTTATTGATGGATCTGAAAGCGAGTGTGGATCGTCCTGGGGGGGAGCGCGAATGCGGAAGTGCGATAATTAAAAAAACATGAACAATAAACATGCTATAAATGAAAATAAATATACGTTCAAGGGGTGTTCTCTTGAACCTCACGGCCGTTTGGTGTATCTCATGAATAAGAAAAGTAAAGCATGCTACGTTCATGGTGGCCACAGGGTTGCAATAAAAGAAACACGTGACATACTGTTGTAGTTTTATTTGTGCCGCTACACGCATTGTTCCACGTTTTGCCATCAAGATTCCAAATTAGGAACCCTCTAAATTGTCCATGCAATCCGCCGGATCTTGATCCCCGTGCTAGCAAGAAATCAAGAGAAATATAGGAGGACAAATCGACCTAGCGTTATGAATTAACGTAAACGATTTGAACAAAGTTCTCTTGTATCAAAGACAAGGAATTAGATAATTCTTGGAGAGTCGAGAGGAGGTGGACGAGAGAGAGAGAGAAAGATGTCGTGTGGTGTGTGTGCTAGAGATCATCACCTTGTGTGTGTGTGGCTCTATGAGAATTTATAGAAGAGGATTTCTCCTATTCCTCTTCAAACTCTCATTAAGAGGCATAGGTTGATTAGGGCTTTGACCTAGTCAAATCCTAGTCAACTTAGGCTAAAGACTAAATCAAACTTAATCTTGGCCATTGATCTCCCCATTCGATCTCGTCCGTCCATCACTAGATGGATTTTATGAACTATTTAAAATCTAATTTGAAAAAATCCATTGGGCTTTAAATAATTAAATAATTATTTTGAGCCCATTTCCTCAATTTTAATAAATTCTTTTTATTAGTTAATTCTATTTAATCTAATTAAAAGAATTAACAATCTAAGAAAAGAGAACCAATTTAATCTAATTAAATTGTTCTATCTCCTGGAATTGATTCCAAATTAATTCCTTCGTTACCACTGGATTGTGTATGACTCTTTAGGTTCACCCTCAGCTAGACTCGGTGGAATTTCCAATCATCCTATGATGGGAATTAGTCTATCACCATGGGTGGCCGTCTAGCAACGATCCATGGCACTAGAGACTAGGTGAATATTATGGCGTGAACATTTAGGTTCTTCAGTACGCTTGTCCTTCCGTCTACCACTCACAACTATAGTCTAGGTTGTGGACCTTAGATGTTGGTGCCCATTTTGACTAATGCTTTGGCTCGTCCACACCAAACATCACAGGGATCTCATCCCACTGTTCAGTCTCCGTGGCCAAAGATTTATTAGAGGACGAGTCTTAGAGTGTAAGTGAGATATTACTGTCAATCCTTTTGACATGAAACGGATCATTTGTTAGGACCTACTGTTCACACTACATACCTTGACTGCACTAGATAGGGTTTATGACAACCGAGTCTTTCGACTTGTAGCCTCTTGCCAAATCTAAGGTACATGCACGGTGTGCATGTGACCATAATAGTCGCTTAAGTCCAAGGACCAAACCTGTACCGTTGGAACCGGGAATCCAAGTCATACCGACCAACCCACTCAAGGTCTCCCATATTATGATTCCCACGAGTCACCTTTGTCAGCTGGCAACAAGCTGGCTAACCCAGTAACATTGCATGGACGGCCCTCATTACTTGTCGATGAAACGCGACTGCAATCGCTTAGTGCAAGTCTCAAATGGACTCTCGACACCCTATATCGAGGTCCTTCGACTTGGAGTATATCAGACCAATCCACAGAAACTGATTTCATGACTTGCCATCCTATATGCAGTCCAGTTTCTTGGATTAACCTTCCGGTCTGTGGATTTTGTTTGTGCATTGAACGGTTTGTATTGTAAGGCAGTTAAGTGAACATAAACAAAGTATTACCACCAAATATGAATATCACTTTTCTTCATAAACTTTATTTAAACACCATATCGTCAGAAATAGGTTACATAAGCCTAACAAGATTGGCTTCACGGTCACCTATTCTAACAATCTCCCACTTGACCTTGAAAGAATCGGGTACGGCCCGAGAACGCAACGGAAGCGTAAAACGTAAATTTAAGACATAATTTAAACCGGATTCAAAGGGGTGTTCCCTTTGAAGTTCCCGGGCGTTTGGTGTTTGTCAAAGCATAAACAATAAAATAAAACATGCTGGACATGTGGCTTAAAAGGAGAAGAAGAAAGTTACACAAAAATGTAAAAGAAAACTAACATTTGTTCGTTTATGTAGAACGGGTTCGTGCGTTGTTCCTTTCTTTTCCTTCTTCGTTCGTCCAATTGAGAGCTCAATGTAGAACTCCTCTAATGGGTTCCACACCATACTATGGATATATTTCTACTCTATTGCTAGATAGAAAATAGAAACAAAGAAGAAGAAATAATTCCAAAGAAAGCACTATCGATTAGTGTACCTTGGAATGTTTTTGTTCGATCTTCTCTAAGAAGTATGAACACTAAAATAGAGAATTTTCAGAGAGTATTTTGGCCTTAAAAACTCTAGCAAAAATGAAGCAAGTTAAGTGAATAGTATCTAGCAAAGTAGTTTTGTGTATGTAGAATGTAGTGTTCAAAAAACCACCTACACAAGTAACCTCCAAGGCAACTTCCACATACACACACTTCTAGCACATCCACTACACATGATAGCAAGAGAAAACCACCCACAAATCAGCAAATTTTCGTGCTCATCATGTACATATGTGAAAGGGTTGAAACTCCTCCTTAACTAGCTTCAACTTGCATGAAAAAATGGACTTGGACCTTTATATTTTTTGGACTTGTATTTAATCAAATTAAATAAAGTCAAAATATGTATCCATTGGGCATTAATTAATGTAATTAATTTCAATCCAATTGAATCCCAATTATTTATTTAATCCAATTAAATAAACATAAGTCCAAATTAAGAATAATTGATCCAATCAACTATTCTAGCCAAAACCCAATAAATTAATCCAATTAATTTAAAGGTCCTTAGTCCAAAAAATTAACTAATCCAATTAATTAATTCTTGGACCATCCATCAAATGGATTTCTCAATAA
The DNA here is from genome assembly GCA_034509735.1 of Sesamum alatum. Classification (NCBI taxonomy): domain Eukaryota; kingdom Viridiplantae; phylum Streptophyta; class Magnoliopsida; order Lamiales; family Pedaliaceae; genus Sesamum; species Sesamum alatum. The sequence continues at coordinate 1,438,583 of JACGWO010000013.1, forward strand.
ATGATCCAATCATTTATTTTTCTCTCTTGAATAAATTTAATCCGATTAAATTTATTCGCTTCTTCTAGAATTAATTCCAAATTAACTCCGCCAAATCCAAAGTGATTTGTGTGTGACTCATTAGGTTCACCCTCAGCTAGACTTGGGCTTGTGTCCAACACAATTGATCAATTAAATCCAATTTAATTAATTGTTTTCCGATTAACCATTAATCAGAAAAACGCTCGTCACTATGGGTGGCCGTCTAGAAACGTTCCATGACACTAGAGACTAGGTGAATGTTGGCGTGAACATTTAGGCTCCCGAGTTCCATACAAGTACGGTCCTTCCATCATCCGTCTCTCGGTCTAAGTCTAGGGTATGGAATTGGGTGTCGGTTCCTATCCTGGACTAGACAACTATGCTCAGTAACTTGAGGCACGTTTACTCTATCGATCGACGTAGGAAACCATTCCCTACTCGACCAATCGCTGTGGCCATAGACTTATAAGAGTTTAAACTGTCTCAGAGCGCATAGGAGACTCGACTGTCATCTACTGACAGGTGACAAATCCTATCTTGGAATCCACCGTCCTCAATACATATTCCGACTACACTGTATAAAGCTTATGATGAACGTATCCCAGATGCTGACATCTCTTGCCAGATGCTAGATACAACCATCATATGCATGTGACTTCCATGATTCCTCAAGTCCGAGGACTAATCTCGTACTATCAGAGCCGGGAATACCAGTCATACCGACCAAGCCTCCAAGGCTTCCATATGACGATTCCCGTGAGTCAGTTCAGTCAGCTGACATCCTTGTCGACTAACCCACTAATATTACATAGACATCCAACGTTTGTCGCCGATGAAACACGACACTCATCTAATGAATGCAATCCTTAGTGCAAGTCTGTATAGGACTCTCGATGCCCTGTCTCAAGGTCCTCGACTTGGAATGTTTCAGACCTAACCCTTAGAAGTTAGTTTCATAGCTGCCATTCAATGCGCAGGCCAACTACATGGGTTGTTCGTTTGGCTTGTGGGCTTTGTTGTGATGTTAATGGAATAAACGTAAATAGCGAGCACAACAAATGGAACTGCCAAACATGAATACTCACTTTATTCATATAAGAATATTACAATTACAATGACATTGTCAGAAATAGATTACATCAAGGCCAATCTAATTGGCTTCCCGGTCACCTATTCTAACATGTCGCCGATGAAACACGGTACTCATCCAATGAATGCAATTCTTAGTGCAAGTCTGTATAGGACTCTTGATGCCCTGTCTCAAGGTCCTCGACTTGGAACGTTTCAGACCTAACCCTTAGAAGTTAGTTTCATAGCTGCCATCAAATGCGCAGCCCAACTACATCGGTTGTTCGTTTAGCCTGTGGGCTTTGTTATGATGTTAATGGAATAAACATAAATAGCAAGCACAACAAATGGAACTGCCAAATATGATTACTCACTTTATTCATATAAGAATATTATAATTACAATGACATTGTCAGAAATAGATTACATCAAGGCCAATCTAATTGGCTTTCCGGTCACCTATTCTAACAATCTCCCACTTGACCCTAAAGCCAATCACTCATGACCCTCAAACCCATCTTCCCAAGATGCTGAGTATGAGCAACCTGTGACACTGGCTTGGTCAGCGGATCTGCCGTATTTTCTGCCGATGTGACTCGGTCCATCCGAACGTCACCTCTTCCCACCATCTCTCTAAGCAGATGGTAGCGTCTAAGAATGTGTTTGGATCGGTGATGAGATCTCGGTTCCTTCGCTTGTGCTATAGCCCCAGTGTTATCACAGAAGATAACTATTGGCTCGGCAATGCTAGGCACTACACCCAACTCTTGGATGTAGTTTTTCATCCAAACCGCCTCCTTAGCTGCTTCTGAAGCCGCTATGTACTCAGCTTCCGTGGTGGAATCAACTGTAGTATCCTGCTTGGAACTTTTCCAAGCCACCACACCACCATTCAGCCTGAATACAAATCCAGATTGAGACTGGGCATCATCCTCATCAGACTGGAAGCTAGCGTCGCTGTAGCCTTCCAGAATCAACTCTCCACCACCGTAAACCAAGAACATATCTTTAGTCCTTTTCAGGTACTTAAGAATGGTCTTGACTGCAGTCCAGTGAGCCTCACCGGCACAAGCCTGATATCTGCTCGTAACGCTCAAAGCAAAAGCAATATCGGGCCTTGTGCACTGCACAACATACTGTATGCTGCCTACGGCTGAAGCATAGGGGATGTCCAACATCCTTCCAACTTCCTCATCAGTCTTAGGAAACTGCTTCTTGGACAGTTTAACCCCATGCCTCATAGGAAGGAATCCTCGTTTGGAGTTTTCCATCTTGAATCTCTTCAAGACTTTCTCAACATACGAGGTTTGGGTCATTCCTAACATCCTTTTAGATCTATCCCGGATAATCTTGATGCCTAGGATGTAGGAAGCTTCACCCAAATCCTTCATGGAGAATTGTGTGGACAACCATGCTTTAGTGTCACCAACATCTTTACATCATTCCCAATGAGTAAGATGTCGTCCACATAAAGCACTAGGAACGCAACTGAGCTCCCATTGACCTTCTTATATACACAAGGGTCAAACTCATTCTTGATGAAATCATAACCCTGTATGACTTCATCAAAACGGATATTCCAACTTCGGGAAGCTTGTTTGAGACCATAGATGGACCTTTGGAGATAGCAGACCTTCTGCTCTTCCCCAACAGATGTGAAACCCTCCGGCTGATCCATATAGATCTCTTCCTAAACAAATCCATTAAGGAAGGCCGTTTTCACGTCCATCTGCCATATTTCATAGTCATATCATGCAGCTATGGCAAGCATAATCCGAATGGACTTAGCCATGGCTACGGGCGAATAGGTTTCCTCAAAATCGACCCCAGGCCGCTGAGTATAACCTTTTGCCACAAGCCTGGCCTTGAAGGTAGTCACCTCCCCATCAGCTCCAAGCTTACGTTTGTAGACCCATTTACACCCGACGGACTTGACACCCTTGGGTGGATCTACTAAGGTCCAAACCTTGTTTGAACTCATAGAGTCCATTTCGGATTTCATGGCCTCAACCCATTTTCCCGAACCAATGTCCGGCATTGCTTCTCCGTAGGTCTTTGGATCATTGTCCAACTGACCGGTCAGACCCAGAAACCCATACCTATCAGGTTGATGGGAAACTCTAGTCGACCTTCGGATGACAGGAATATTGTCAATGGGAACTACAAGTGCAGATGATGTCGCTGCATCCATTTGAGGTATTGCTTCACTTGATTCCTCAAGGAGCAATTCCTCACGACCGGTATCCGTTGGAAAACCCTTTTCTAGGAACACTGCTTTTCTCGAGACAAAAACCTTTTGCTCGAAAGGATCATAAAAATAATACCCCGCAGTTTCCTTAGGATAACCCACGAACCTGCACAAACTAGACCTCGAGTCCAGTTTGTCTCCCACTAGTCTCTTGATGTATGAAGGGCTACCCCACACTCTCAAGTACTTGTAGGAAGCAGGCTTGTCATGCCATGTCTGATATAGCGTCTGGGCCACAGTCTTAGAAAGCGCCATGTTTAATAACTTGGCTGCCGTCTCAAGAGCATACCCCATAAGGATAAGGGCAGTTCGGTAAAACTCATCATGGATCAAACCATGTCCAACAAGGTTCGATTCCTCCTTTCAGAGACGCCGTTCCGGGAGGAGTTCACTGAGAGAATCCCATTTTCTTTTAAGTAATCCAAGAATTCCCCACTCAAATACTCACCACCTCGGTCCGACTGAAGGGCTTTAATTTTGCGACTAGTTTGGTTTTCAACTTCAAACCTGAACTCTTTAAACATTCCAAAGGCCTCAGACTTGTACCTCATAAGGTAAACATAACCTACCGTGAGTGATCATCGGTAAAAGTTATGAAGTAAGAAAACCCTCCTCTGGCCTGTGTATTTAATGGCCCACAGACATCTGAATGGATCAAATCCAACAGACCACTGGCAAGCATGCTTTGTCCAACAAAGGGCTTCTTGGTCATTTTTCCTTTTAGACAAGACTCGCAGGCCGGTAGATGGTCCAAATCATCTATTTCTAGACTCTTTGAGTCCACCAATCTCCTAATCCTGTCTTGAGAGATGTGACCTGGCCTTGCATACCAAATCTGTGAGTTTTCTTGATTATCCATTTTTCGTTTGTTTTGAGCAGTCATGATCAAATCATGCTGTTGAAGAATATAAAGACCATTATAAGTTTACCTAGCAGATGTGAAGAACCATTCTTCTTCAAATAAAAATAATTTTTATTGATCATGAACTCAAAACCAGCATTGTCCAACAATAGTATTGAAATGATATTCTTGATCATGCTAGGTACATAATAGAAATCTTTTAATTCTATCCTAGCCTGATCACTAACAACTAAGTGGACTAGACCTACAGCTTCAGCAGCAATAGCCTTGCCATCACCTAGCCTCAGCACGACCTCGTCCCTACTTAGCTTTCTGCTTCTTTCCAGCACCTGCAAATCATTGCAGATGTGAGCTCCACAATCGGTATCCAATACCCAATAAGCAGAATTAGTAATCATGTTAACCTCAATAACAAACATACCTTGATTGGAGAGGAGCTTGGGGCAGTCCCTCTTCCAATGCCCTCTTCCATGGCAATGCATGCAAACATCATTTGCCCTCGATTGTTGCGGTCCAACCTTTCCCTTTCCTTTGCCCATCCCCACTGGGGCAACAGGAGCGCTCTGAGCGCTAGCAGCGGCTTTTGCCTTTCCCTTCTTCCTCTTCCAGCATCCGGCCCTCTTGCCTTTCGCCTTAGAGGTCGAAGCCTCCCCAACCAGTATCGCCGGCGCAGATCTTTTGGTCGTTGCTTCGAACTGGGTCAACATGTTAATCAACTCGTGTATGGACTTCTCAAGCCCATTCATGTTGTAATTCACGACAAAAGGGTCGTACGAGGGAGGAAGAGACTGTAGGATCACATCTATATATGTATCATTTATCAAGCCCAACTTTGAGATCCTCGAGTTTTTCCACAAGGGAAAGCATCTTGATCCCATGTTCATGTACGGAGGATCCTTCAGTCATCTTGGTGCCGAAAAATGCTTTCGTGGCGGCATATCTAATATGCCTATTCGGAACCGCATACATATCCTGTAAGCGGAGCATTATCGCGTTGGCATGGTCCAGCCTATCATACTGCTTCTGGATCTCATTGGTCATGGATGCCAGTATGATGCTGCATACCTTGCGGTCATCCTCATGCCATTTTTCGAACGTCAAATGCTCTTCTGGCGAGGAACCTTCCGGCAAGGTTACGGGAAATGGCTTATCCAGAACATAGGCCTGGTTTTCGTAATCAAGGACAATCCTCAGATTACGCAGCCAATTGTTGTAGTTCGTTCCATTAAACTTATTAGTCTCCATAATCATAGATAACGGGTTCTTAGACATCTACATCAAAATGTAAAGCAAAAATTAGCAAACGAATTATAATATTAATTCAAGTTTATGACATGGTCTTTAGTCATTAACCCTCCCACTATTTCTACCAAAGCCCACCACTCTCAAGTGGGGTTTCGGGAAACCATTTCCTAGTGGGCTTGGGATCCACAAACGCAATTCTCCATGCCCCGCTTTTACAATTCACATAGAAAAAGCTTTGTGCGAGGTATCTAATACCATTCTCATCCAATGAGATTCCCAAGATATTTTGCCTCACCTCTTTCATATGATTCCGAGGACTCCAAGCGAATCATGTTACTTCGGCGTTAGGCCCGACCCATCAACCAAATCATATCTCAACTGTCGCGCCCCCACGACTCGTGAGACAGGGAAACAGGAGCATATTCCTTTGTTCGTAAAATAATGCAGCTTTCTTTCATTCCAAAACGTGCCACGACTCGTGAGACCACGCTTTAGAGGAAAGTAGCTTCCTCATTACATTATTACGGATGGAAAGCTTGGAATAATCAAACCATTTGATTTAATTTTATTTTGGCCTAATATTTACTTGGACCATCCAAGTGAGAGTTCATCATTTTATTAAGACCGGGACCTTATCATCATTAGTATTTTGCATGCTCAAGATTTATAGATATAATGTAATAAGATGCATTCCAAACACACCATACATCAAAGCATAAAAAAAACTTAAGCACATGCAAAATAAGCCTAGCACGCCCCTGTTAGGATGATCACAAGCCCATTCCTAAGTGATTCACTGAGCCCGCAGTGGATCTATGGTCAAACTAGGGTAGACCTACACTATTATAATATTTACATCCCATTATCATTCTAATGGGGCCTTGTAAAAATTCCTCCTTTGTTCTTCTTGACCTTCTATCATGGGCTCCATCCGCTGGACCTTCATCTCCTTGGAAGTTTTGGGTGACTGTTTCTTTGATAACTTGATCTCGTGCCTCATAGGAAGAAAACCTCGTTTTGAGTTATCTATATTTAATCTCTTCAGGATTTTCTCAACATACGAGTTTTGGGTCATCCTAACATTCTTTTAGATCTGTCCATGACAATTTGGATACCTAGAATGTAGGAAGCTTTACCTAAATCCTTCATGCAAAATTGAGTGGACGACCATGCTTTTGTGTCATTGAACATTCTGATGTCATTCCCAATGAGCAGAATGTCTTCCACATAAAGCACTATGAATATTACAAAGGTTTCACTGACCTTCTTGTGTACACAAGGGTCACATTCATTTTTGACGAAATCATATCCTTGTATGACTTCATCAAAGCGAATGTTCTAACTACGGGACGCTTGTTTGAGGCCATAGATGGACTTCTAGAGACGACAAACTTTATGCTCTTCTCCAACGACTGTGAATCCCTCCGGTTGATCCATATAGATCTCTTCCTCAATGAAACCGTTATGGAACGTCGGTTTCACGTCCATCTGCCATATTTTATAGTCATACCATGTAGCTATGACAAGTGTAATCCGAATGGACTTAGCCATGGCTACTGGCGAGTAGGTATCCTCAAAGTCGACCCCGGGTCGTTGAGTGTAACCTTTCGCCACTAGTCTAGCCTTGAAGGTAGTAACTTCTCAATCAATGCCATGTTTACGCTTATAGACCCATTTGCACCTGACTGGTTTAACACCTTTGGGTGAGTCTACAAGTGTCCACACTTGGTTTGTGCTCATGGAGTCTATTTCGGTCTTCATGGCCTCAAGCCACTTTCCTTGAGTCGATGTCTGACATCGCGCCTCCGTATTCTTAGGATCCTTATCCAATTGACCGGTCACGCCTAAGAAGCCATACCTCAGAGGTAACTATGGCCGCGGACATGATAAGAGCCAGCGGTCTAGGTCCCGTGGTTGGCCCGACATGATGGGCCTGTAAAGGCTATCAAACATGTTGTGCCTCACGAGGTTGCTCAACCCGTAGGGTACTTAACCTAAAACCTCTTAGTGAGGTGTCCGGAGCTTCTAGTGCTGATGATTGATTTGTCTCACTTGATTCCTAAAGGAGCAGTTCATCATGTTGGATATTCGTTGGAAAACCCTTTTTCAAGAACATTGCATTCCTCGAAATAAAGACCTTTTGTTCCGAGGGGTCATAAATGTAATAACCTGCAGTTTTCTTTGGATATCCAATGTGAAAGAAATCGGTGGATCATCCCGGGAATTGCGCGAATGCGGAAGCGCGATAAAAATAAACATACAAAAAATTAAAGCATGCTTTTAATTTAAAAGAACACGCTCAAGGGGTGTGCCCTTGAGGTTCCTGGGCGTTCGGTGTATCTCATGATCATAAAATATGTAAAGAAATCATGGAGGCCATAGAGTTGAAAATTAAAGAGGGACGAAAAAGTAAAACGAGACCTACTCGTTATCGTTTTCGTCTTCAACGGCTACTCGCGTCGAAAAAGTACCTATTTTGGACCTAAGTGTCGGTCTGTCCTTACTAAACGCCGCAAGGGAAACCTTTCCCTTCTGTTCAGTTACTGTGGCCACAGATTTCAGGGACAAGACACAGAGCATACATGAGACTCAACTGTCAACACCTTTTTACAGGAGACAGATCCTTTCTTGGAAACTGCTGTCACTTTGTACACCCGAGCTGCACTAGACATGGCTTATGACTACTCAAGAGTATTTTGGCAATCTCTCACCATATCTAAGATACAGATCTGATGCACAGGTAAACTCAGCAGTTCCTCAAGTCAAAGGACTTGGCCTGTACTGTTGGAACCGGGAATACACGTCATACCTTGCTGACCATACTCAAGGTCCTCCGTAAGACGGTTCCCGCGAGTCACCTCAGTCAGCTGCTTCCTAGCATGCTGACCCACTAACACTGCTTAGACGACCTTCGTCACCCGTCGATGAAATACGACAGCAGGTGCTTAGTGCAAGTCTCAAAGGGAATCCCAGTACCCATTTTCAGGATTCCTTGACTTGGAGATTTTCGGACTGATTCGGTGAGACTGATTTCATGGACCTACCTCCAAGCGTAGTCCCAGTCCCCGAAATCGTTACTCAGTCCGTGGGCTTTGTTTGCGTACTGAACAGAAATGTAAACGCAGATAAGTGAACGTAAACAAAGTATTGCCATATGAATTTTCACTTCTTTATTCATAAATATTTTTATCAAATACAAAAAAATTGTCTAGACATAGGTTACATATTCCTGCCAAAATTGGCTTACATGGTCACCTATTCTAACAATCTCCCACTTGAGCTTTAAAGCCAATTGCCCATATGCTTAATCCCCATCTTCTCAAGATGTTGCGTATGAGCGCTCTGCGACATAGGCTTTGTCAGCGGGTCTACTGTGTTGTCTGCCGAGTTGACTCGGTCCATCCGGACGTCACCTCTTCCTACCATTTCTCTAAGAAGATGGTAGCGTCTAAGAATGTGTTTGGAACGGTGATGAGATCTCGGTTCCTTTGCTTGCGCTATAGCGCCGTTGTTATCACAGAAGATGACAACAGGCTCGGCGATACTAGGCACCACACCCAACTCTTGGATGTAGTTTCTCATCCAAACCGCTTCCTTAGCAGCTTCTGAAGCTGCTATGTATTCAGCCTCTGTGGTGGAGTCAGCAATGGTTGCTTGCTTGGAACTTTTCCAAGCTACTACTCCTCCATTGAGTTTGAATACGTACCCCGATTGAGACTTGGGATCATCGTCATCAGACTGGAAGCTAGCGTCGCTAAAACCTTCCAGAATTAGTTCTCCATTGCCATAAATTAGGAACATTTCCTTAGTCCTCCTTAGGTACTTAAGGATGCCCTTAACAGCATTCCATTGTGCCTCTCCTGCGCAGGACTGATATCTGCTTGTTACGCTCAAAGCGTATGCAATGTTAGGCCTAGTGCAGTGGACCGCATATTGTATGCTACCTACGGCAGAAGCATAGGGGATGACCTTCATCCTTTCAAGTTCCTCATCAGTCTGTGGGGACTGTTTCTTGGATAACTTGATTCCATGCCTCATTGGAAGGAATCCTCGTTTGGAGTTGTCCATTCGATATCTCTTTAGGACTTTCTCCATATACGAGTTTTGGGTGAGTCCTAACATCCTTTTAGATCTGTCCGTGACAATCTGGATGCCTAGGATGTAGGAGGCTTCACCCAAGTCCTTCATGGAAAACTGGGTTGACAACCATGCTTTTGTGTTTCCTAACATTCTAACGTCATTCCCAATGAGCAGAATGTCATCCACATAAAGCACTAGGAACACTATTGAGCTTCCACTGACCTTCTTGTATACACAAGGGTCGGATTCGTTTTTTGATGAAGTCATAACCCCGTATTACTTCATGAAAGCGAATGTTCCAACTTCGGGAGGCTTGTTTGAGGCCATAGATGGAGTTCTGGAGACGACAGACTTTCTGTTCTTCTCCAGTGACCGTGAAACCCTGCGGTTGATCCATATAGATCTCTTCTTCAACGAAACCGTTGAGGAAGGCCGTTTTCACGTCCATCTGCAATATCTCATAGTCATACCATGCTGCTATGGCGAGCAGAATCTGAATGGATTTAGCCATGGCTACTGGCGAGTAGGTATCCTCAAAATCGACCTCGGGTCGTTGAGTGTATCCCTTAGCTACAAGCCTAGCCTTAAAGGTTATGACTTCTCCATCAACGCCAAGTTTGCGCTTGTAGACCCACTTACAGACGACTGGCTTAACACTTTTCGGTGGATCTACAAGACTCCAAACTTGGTTCTCGCTCATGGAGTCCATTTCGGCTTTCATGGCCTCAAGCCATTTCCCGGAGTCGATGTCAGACATCGCTTCTCTATACGTCTTAGGATCGTTATCCAAAAGATCGGTCGCACCTAGAAAGCCATATCTCACTGGAGGTCTGGACTCTCTAGTGGACCTACGGAGAACGGGAACGTCAGTGGTGACTGTGGGCGCTGACTGTATCGGAGCCGGCGGTTCAGGAACCGGGACTGGCTGTTCCTGAGGCTGTCCTTCATGCCTAGCATGTTGGACTTCTCGAGGTTGGTCAGCCTTTCGGCTTTCTATCCTGAATCCTCTAAATGAGGGTTCCGCGGCTGTGTCTGATGGCTGGATTCCATCACTTGATTCCTCAAGGATCAGCTCATCAGATTGGATATCCTCCGGGAAGCCTTGCTCCAAGAATACTGCATTTCTTGAAACAAACACCTTTTGTTCGAGGGGTCATAAAAATAATAACCCGCAGTTTCTTTAGGGTATCCAACGAACCTGCATAAGCTAGACCTAGATTCTAACTTATCTCCCACTAACCTCTTGACGTATGCGGGGCTACCCCACACTTTCAAGTAGTTGTAGGATGCAGGCTTGCCGTGCCATATCTCATATGGCGTTTGGGTCAATGCACTAGTAGGCGCTAAATTCAATAATTTGGCCGCCGTTTCTAGTGCGTAGCCCCAAAACGATAAGGGCAATCTGGTAAAACTCATCATGGACCGAACCATGTCCAACAGGGTTCGATTCCTCCTTTCAGAGACACCATTTAACTGTGGTGTTCCTGGAGGTGTCCATTCTGATATTATACCATGTTCTTTTAGATAATCTAGGAACTTCGTACTAAGGTAATCACCGCCTCGGTCCGATCGAAGGATTTTAATTTTGCAGTTGGTTTGGTTCTCCACTTCAAGTCTGAATTCTTTAAACCTCTCAAGAGCTTCAGACTTGTACCTCATCAGGTAAACATAACCATACCGCGAATGATCATCGGTGAAGGTTATGAAGTAGGAGAACCCACCTCGGGCCTGCGTCCTTAGTGGTCCACATACGTCTGTATGGACCAAGTCCAAAGACCTGTGGCAAGCCTGCTTTGTCCTACAAAGGGCTTCTTGGTCATTTTCCCTCTTAGACAGGACTCACAAGTTGGTAGATCGCTCAAGTCCCCAACCTCTAGGTTCTTTGAGTCTACCAACCTTTTCATCCTATCTTGGGATATGTGACCTAGCCTAGCGTGCCACAGACGTGCGTTCCCGTTATTATCTAATTTTCGTTTGTGTTGTGCATTGAGGACGAAATTCGTTTGTTGCAAGATATAGAGTCCGTTATGCAATGTACCAAGTAGATGAGCAATTCCACACCTCATCAAATAAAAGCAATTTTTATTGATTCTAAACTCATAACCACTATTGTCCAACAATGGAATGGAAATGATGTTTTTAATCATACTGGGTACAAAATAAACTTGCTCTAAATCTATGCTAATACTATCACTAATCATACTAGAGTGGCAGATCCTACTGCTTCTGCCGAGATGGCCTTGCCATTCCCAAGCTTCAGGATCATGTCCCCGCTACCCAGTTTTCTGCTTCTTTTCAACACCTGCAAGCCATTGCAAATTGTTAGAATAGGTGACCATGTAAGCCAATTTTGGCAGGAATATGTAACCTATGTCTAGACAATTCTTTGGTATTTAATAAAATATTTATGAATAAAGAAGTGAAAATTCATATGGCAATACTTTGTTTACGTTCACTTATCTGCATTTACATTTCTGTTCACTACGCAAACAAAGCCCACGGACTGAGAAACGATTTCGGCGACTGGGACTACGCTTGGAGGTAGGTTCATGAAATCAGTCTCGCCGAATCAGTTCGGAAATCTCCAAGTCAAGGAATCCCGAAAATGGGTACCGGGATTCCCTTTGAGACTTGCACTAAGCATCTGCTGTCGTATTTCATCTACGGGTGACGAAGGTCGTCTAAGCAGTGTTAGTGGGTCAGCGTGCTAGGGAGCAGCTGACTGAGGTGACTCGCGGGAACCGTCTTACGGAGGACCTTAAGTATGGTCTGCATGGTATGACGTGTATTCCCGGTTCCAACAGTACAGGCCAAGTCCTTTGACTTGAGGAACTGCTGAGTTCACCTGTGCATCAGATCTGTATCTTAGAATTGGTGAGAGATTGCCAAAATACTCTTGAGTAGTCATAAGCCATGTCTAGTGCAGCTCGGGCGTACAAAGTGACAGCAGTTTCCAAGAAAGGATCTGTCTCCTGTCAAAAGGTGTTGACAGTTGAGTCTCATGTATGCTCTGTGTCTTGTCCCTGAAATCTGTGGCCACAGTAACTGAACAGAAGGGAAAGGTTTCCCTTGCAGCGTTTAGTAAGGACAGACCGACACTTATGTCCAAAATGGGTACCTGCTTTTTTCCGTGCCCTAGACGTTAAGTGATGAGACCGAAGACAGAAGGACAAGTGTACTGTTAGAGCCTAAATGTTCATCCCCGAATATTTCACCTAGTCTGTAGTGCCATGGACCGTTGCTAGATGGCCACCCATGGTAACGGGCGGATTCTAGGAATCCGACCAAGTCTAGCTGAATGGTGAACCTAAAGAGTCACACACTATCCACACACACTTAGTATTTAATTTGGAATTAAATATTGGAGTAAAGGAATGATTAAATTAGATTTAATCGGGTCCTATATTTTCTTGGAGAAATTAATTCCTTCTATTTGATAAAGGGAATTAAATTAATAAATAGGATTTATTAAAGGGTTGATTTAATGGGCTTAGAATAAATATTAATATTTATTTATTATATTATATTTATTTCTTTTAGCCTTTTGGAATATTTAATGGGATTTAAATATTCCATTAAATTAAAATCAACGGTTGAGATGGAAAGGGGAGATGGAAGGCTAGGATTCGTTTGACTAGGTCAAACACTAGTTTGACTAGGACTTTAACTAGGTCAAAATCCTAGTCAAATTAGAGTACTTAGAGTTGGAGTTTAAAGAGGATTAAACTCCTCCTCTATATAAACCTCTAGCTTCCAACAATTGTAGGATGATGAATCTTGAAAACACACACAACACACACTCTCCCTTCTCCTGCCTCTCGTCCGCCCCTCTCTCTCTCCAACAAGAAAATATATTTTTCTTATGTTCTTTTGTTCTTGGAACATTAGAACTTAGATGAATCAATACCGTTGATTGATAACGTGTTGTTGATTCATCCACTCCAAAAATTATACACTTGTTCGTTGCTAGCACGACGTGCAAGATACGTGGGTGGATCGTTTGTCACGATTTGGAGGGTCTCAAGAACGAGATCTCGGTGCAAAACGGTGAACAACGCGAGTAGCCGTTGAAGACGAAAACGACAACGGGTAGGTCTCGTTTTACTTTTTCGTCCCTCTCTAATTTTCAACTCTATGGCCTCCACGATTTCTTTACACGTTATATGATCATGAGATACACCGAACGCCCGGGAACCTCAAGGGCACACCCCTTGAGCGTGTACTTTTAAATTAAAAGCATGCTTTATTTTTCGTATGTTTATTTTTATCGCGCTTCCGCATTCGCGCAATTCCCGGGACGATCCACCGATTTCTTTCAGTGGTATCAAAGCCCGGTTCGGTGTATAGGCCTAGGGTTTATGTGCGTTACAAGCATGAAACGTGAAATTGGCATGTTTTTATTAAATCTTAATTTTTCTTGATTTTAAGCATGTCGATTTTATTGCTTTTAATTCGTGTGAATTTCTGAATGTTGGTATTTTTTTCTGTTTTTCTTGGGAAACGGGGTGGAAAATTGAACGGAAAACGAGAAACGACGCAGCCGGCCAGCCGGGAGGGCTGGCCGCGCGCAGCCGCACGCTGCCGGCAGGGGCAGCGTGCAGCCAGGAAGGCTGCGCGCAGGGCAGCGCCTCCAGGCGCGCGCGCACGCAGACAAGGGTGTCTGTGCGCGCGCGCCCGGCAGGCGCGCTCATGCGAGTCCGCGCGCGGATGGTCTCTGGCGCGCCCGGCAGGCGTGCCCAGTGCGCGTCTGCGCGCGCACTGCGCACGGCAAGGCCGGCAGCCAGCAGGCCAGCGCGCTCGCAAGGCAAGGGAGCCTACGCGCGCGGCGGCCTGCCGGAATGCCAAGCCGCACAGCGTGCTGCCGGCCAGGCGCACGCGCATGCAGGCAAGGGGCCTACGCGCGCGCGCCCCGGCCAGGCAGCGCCTGCGCGCGCAGGGGCGGTAGGCTGAGCCTGCTGCCCTGTGCGCGTGCCGGCGGGCCGCTGCCGGCGCCGGCGGTGGCGGCTGCTGCAGCTGGGGTTTCAAAACCCTAGCAGTGTTTTCCTTTTATTTTTTTAATTATTTTCAGTTTTAATTTTTGAAATTAATTCTGAAAAATCTTTTTTGGTTCAATTATGCCTATTTTTCTAAAGACATTATTTTAGGAGTAAAATAAATTGGATTTGGAATCCCGGGGTTATTTTACTTAAAATAATGAGGAAAGGTTTTCCTAAAACGAGAAAATATTATTACCAATATTTGTGTTTTATTTTTTCACACGTTGTGCACATATTCATTTATTATTTTGGATATTTATGATTGGTAATCATGTATTGTTGTTATATTGTAATTATATGATTGGATCATGTGATTATGTGTGTTGGATGGAAATGGATGATCACGAGCCTTAGACCGGATGTATGGTTTATTTTCTGTTAGGCCTGTGTGCCTCTTTTACTGCTTTCTCCTTCTCTCTTTCTAGTTGGCTTGGAATAATAAGGCATTCTACCTCCCTCCTTATGTACTCCCCCCGGGTTTTCGCTGGGGTTTCTATTTTTTAATATGTAATGAGAGTAGACTAGGAGTGAGGTTTCTATTTTTGTAATTGGTGGAGAAGAAGGAAGGACCACATGGAGAGCCCAGACGGGAGGTCCCTTGGAGTTTTCCATGAAGTGAAGAAAGAGAAAAGAGACCAAGGCCCATCAGCATGATGATTGGGTTACTATTAATGTAATAGTATAGGACCAACCCTAGATTGACCATAGATCCACTGCGGGCTCAGTGGGTCGCATAGGATTCGGGCTCGTGATCATCCAACAGGGGCGTGCTAGGCTTTAATTTTGCATGTGGTTATGATGATGGATGAATGGGTTGTTTATTTATCGTATAACTGCTATGGATGGTTTATTTACGCATTATGGATGTATGTGTAGATATTTATTTATTTGAGATCTCGGTCATTACTTACTCTCACATTGGTTGGACCAATGTCAAAATATTAGACCCTAGACAAAGTGGACATGAACTCTAGGAGTTTGTCCATGCCTTCCAATCCATGACATAGTGAGGAAACTGCTTTGGGTCAATAGCGTGGTCTCACGAGTCGTGGCACGTTATTGTACTTAAAGGAAGTTGCATTATGTCATGAACGAAAAGCGGGCTGCTGCTACCTGTCTCACGAGTCGTGGGGGTACCAGTGGGTCCGTGGCTCGATTGATTGGGTTGGGTCTAACGCCCAATTAACATGATTCGCTTCGAGTCTCGGGATCATGTGAAAGGGTGAGGCAATAATTTTGGGAATCTCGTGGAACGAGAATGGTATGGAATACCTCCCACAGGATCTTTTCCATACGAATCGTAAAAGCTGGGTATGGGAAAATCGCTGTGGATCCCAAGCCCACTTGGAAAGGATTTCCCGAAAACCACGTTTGAGAGTACCGTGTTTTCGTATAAATAGTGGGAGGATTAAATGACTAAAGTCCATGCATTTAATTATTTTATCAAACCACCGTCTTTTATTCTGCTGTACGCGTATTCTACTTTAAATGTCTAAAAACCATTTATCAACCATTCTTGAGACCAATAAAATGGAACCAACTAAAACGACTAGTTGCGCAATCTCAGGATAGTCCTAGATTACGAGAACCAAGGCTACGTCATGGATGAGCCTCTCCCTAGGACCTTACCGGAAGGATCCACGCCAGAAGAATGTGAGACGTTCGAGACTTGGCATAAGGATAACCGGAAGGTCCGTAGCATCATACTTGCTTCGATGACCAATGAGATTCAAAAGTAATATGGAAAGGCTAGACGATGTCCCTTCCATTATGGCTCGCCTTAAGGATTGCTATGCAGTCCCGGACCGGCATACTAGGTATGTCGTGACCAAGGCGTTCTTTGGAACGAAAATGACAGAAGGATCCTCTGTACAAAAGCACGGGGTTAAAATGCTTACCCTGGTGGAAAAGCTCGAGGACCTAAAGGCAGGTCTCGATAATGAAACGTACATAGATGTGATCCTTCAGTCACTCCCACCCTCCTTTGACCAATTTATCGTCAACTACAACATGAACGCACTTGAGAAGGGTATTCATGAGTTGATCAATATGTTGGTGCAATACGAGGCAACGACTAAGAAGTCCACGCCTTCGGTATTGTTTGGAGGTGCTTCAACTTCTAATACGAAAGGCAAGGGTGCCGGACGTTGGAAGAAGAAAAAAGGGGAAGGGAAAGGCCGTCAAAGCAGCTACGAACACTAAGAGTGTTCCCATTGCCAAAGAGCAGAAAGGCAAAGGAAAGGGAAAGGTTGTCTCCAAGCAACAGTCGAGGGCATATGTATCAATTGTCGTGAGAAAGGGCATTGGAAGAGGGAGTAACCCCAAAACTCCTCTCCAAACGTAAAACAGATAATAAACGGGAACGTACGACTGTGGCACGCAAGGCTAGGTCACATATCCCAAGACAAGATAGAAAGATTGGTAGATTCAAGAAACCTAGAGGTATGGGACTTGAGTGAGCTACCAACTTGTGAATCTTGTCTAAGAAGGAAAATGATCCAGAAGCCCCTTGTAGGACAAAACAGGCTTGCCACAAGTCTACTAGGTCACATATCCCAAGATAGGATGAAAAGGTTGGTAGACTCAAAGAACCTAGAGGTTGGGGACTTGAGCGATCTGCCAACTTGTGAGTCCTGTCTAAGAGGCAAAATGACCAAGAAGCCCTTTGTAGGACAAAGCAGGCTTGCCACAGGTCTGTTGGACTTGGTCCATAGAGACGTATGTGGACCACTAAGGACGCAGGCCCGAGGTGGGTTCTCCTACTTCATAACCTTCACCGATGATCATTCACGGTATGGTTATGTTTACCTGATGAGGTACAAGTCTGAAGCTCTTGAGAGGTTTAAAGAATTCAAACTTGAAGTGGAGAACCAAACTAACTGCAAAATTAAAGTCCTACGGTCAGACCGAGGCGGTGAGTACCTTAGTACGGAGTTCCTAGATTATCTAAAAGAACATGGTATAATATCAGAATGGACACCTCCGGGAACACCACAGTTAAATGGTGTCTCTGAAAGGAGGAATCGAACCCTGTTGGACATGGTTCGGTCCATGATGAGTTTTACCAAATTGCCCTTATCGTTTTGGGGCTATGCACTAGAAACGGCGGCCAAATTGTTGAATTTAGCGCCTACTAGTACATTGACCCAAACGCCATATGAGATATGGCACGGCAAGCCTGCATCCTACAACTACTTGAAATTGTGGGGTAGCCCCGCATACATCAAGAGGTTAGTGGGAGATAAGTTAGAATCTAGGTCTAGCTTATGCAGGTTCGTTGGATACCCTAAAGAAACTGCGGGTTATTACTTTTATGACCCCTTCGAACAAAAGGTGTTTGTTTCAAGAAATGCAGTATTCTTGGAGCAAGGCTTCCCGGAGGATATCCAACTTGATGAGCTGATCCTTGAGGAGTCAAGTGATGGAATCCAGCCATCAGAGGAGGCCGCGGAACCCTCACTTAGAGGATTTAGGATTAACAGCCGAAGGGCTGACCAACCTCGAGAAGTCCAACATGCTAGGCATGAAGGACAGCCTCAGGAACAGCCAGTCCCGGTTCCTGAACCGCCGGCTCCGATACAGTCAGCGCCCACAGTCACCACTGACGTTCCCGTTCTCCGTAGGTCCACTACAGAGTCCAGACCTCCGGTGAGATATGGCTTTCTAGGTGTGACCGATCTTTTGGATTACGATCCTAAGACTTATGGAGAAATGATGTCTGACATCGACTCCGGGAAATGGCTTGAGGCCATGAAAGCCAAAATGGACTCCATGAGCGAGAACCAAGTTTGGAGTCTTGTAGATCCACCGAAAGGTGTTAAGCCAGTCGGCTGTAAGTGGGTCTACAAGTACAAACTTGGCGTTGATGGAGAAGTCACAACCTTTAAGGCTAGGCTTGTAGCTAAGGGATACACTCAACGACCCGGGGTCGATTTTGAGGATACCTACTTGCCAGTAGCCATGGCTAAGTCCATTCGGATTCTGCTCACCATAGCAGCATGGTATGACTATGAGATATGGCAGATGGACGTGAAAACGGCCTTCCTCAATGGTTTCGTTGAAGAAGAGATCTACATGGATCAGCCGAAGGGTTTCATAGTCACTGGAGAAGAACAGAAAGTCTGTCATCTCCAGAAGTCCATCTATGGCCTCAAACAAGCCTCCCGAAGTTGGAACATTCGCTTTGATGAAGTAATACGGGGTTATGACTTCATCAAAAACGAATCCGAACCTTGTGTATACAAGAAGGTCAGTGGGAGCTCAATAGTGTTCCTGGTGCTTTATGTGGATGACATTCTGCTCATTGGTAATGACGTTAGAATGTTAGAAAACACAAAAGCATGGTTGTCAACCCAGTTTTCCATGAAGGACTTGGGTGAAGCTTCCTACATCCTAGGCATCCAAATTTTCAGGGATAGATCTAAAAGGATGTTAGGACTCACCCAAAACTCGTATATGGAGAAAGTCCTAAAGAGATATCGAATGGACAACTCCAAACGAGGATTCCTTCCAATGAGGCATGAGATCAAGTTATCCAAGAAACAGTCCCCACAGACTGATGAGGAACTTGAAAGGATGAAGGTCAACCCCTATGCTTCTGCCGTAGGTAGCATACAATATGCGGTCCACTGCACTAGGCCTGACATTGCGTACGCTTTGAGCGTGACAAGCAGATATCAGTCCTGCGCAGGAGAGGCACATTGGAATGCTGTTAAGGGCATCCTTAAGTACCTAAGGAGGACTAAGGAAATGTTCCTAGTCTATGGCAATGGAGAACTAATTCTGGAAGGCTTTAGCGACGCTAGCTTCCAGTCTGATGACGATGATCCCAAGTCTCAATCGGGGTACGTATTCAAACTCAATGGAGGAGTAGTAGCTTGGAAAAGTTCCAAGCAAGCAACCATTGCTGACTCCACCACAGAGGCTGAATACATAGCAGCTTCAGAAGCTGCTAAGGAAGTGGTTTGGATGAGAAACTACATCCAAGAGTTGGGTGTGGTGCCTAGTATCGCCGAGCCTGTTGTCATCTTCTGTGATAACAACGGCGCTATAGCGCAAGCAAAGGAACCGAGATCTCATCACCGTTCCAAACACATTCTTAGACGCTACCATCTTCTTAGAGAAATGGTAGGAAGAGGTGACGTCCGGATGGACCGAGTCAACTCGGCAGACAACACAGTAGACCCGCTGACAAAGCCTATGTCGCAGAGCGCTCATACGCAACATCTTGAGAAGATGGGGATTAAGCATATGGGCAATTGGCTTTAAAGCTCAAGTGGGAGATTGTTAGAATAGGTGACCATGTAAGCCAATTTTGGCAGGAATATGTAACCTATGTCTAGACAATTATTTGGTATTTGATAAAACATTTATGAATAAAGAAGTGAAAATTCATATGGCAATACTTTGTTTACGTTCACTTATATGCATTTACATTTCTGTTCACTACGCAAACAAAGCCCACGGACTGAGAAACGATTTCGGGGACTGGGACTACGCTTGGAGGTAGGTCCATGAAATCAGTCTCGCCGAATCAGTCCGGAAATCTCCAAGTTAACGAATCCCAAAAATGGGTACCGGGATTCCCTTTGAGACTTGCACTAGGCATCTACTGTCGTATTTCATTGACGGGTGACGAAGGTCGTCTAAGCAGTGTTAGTGGGTCAGCATGCTAGGAAGCAGCTGACTGAGGTGACTCGCGGGAACTATCTTACGGAGGACCTTGAGTATGGTCAGCAAGGTATGACGTGTATTCCCGGTTCCAACGGTACAGGCCAAGTCCTTTGACTTGAGGAACTGCTGAGTTTACCTGTGCATCAGGTCTCTATCTTAGATATGGTGAGAGATTGCCAAAATACACTTGAGTAGTCATAAGCCATGTCTAGTGCAGCTCGGGTTTACAAAGTGACAGTAGTTTCCATGAAAGGATCTGTCTCCTGTCAAAAGGTATTGACAGTTGAGTCTCATATATGCTCTGTGTCTTGTCCCTGAAATCTGTGGCCACAGTAACTGAACAGAAGGGAAATGTTTCCTTTGCGGCGTTTAGTAAGGACAGACCGACACTTAGCTCCAAAATGGGTACCTGCTTTTTTCCGTGCCCTAGACTCTAAGTGATGAGACCGAAGACAGAAGGACAAGTGTACTGTTAGAGCCTAAATGTTCATCCCCGAATATTTCACTTAGTCTCTAGTGCCATGTACCGTTGCTAGATGGCCACCCATGGTAACGGGCGGATTCTAGGAATCCGACCAAGTCTAGCTGAATAGTGAACCTAAAGAGTCACACACTATCCACACACACTTAGTATTTAATTTGGAATTAAATATTGGAGTAAAGGAATGATTAAATTAGATTTAATCGGGTCCTATATTTTCTTGGAGAAATTAATTCCTTCTATTTGATAAAGGGAATTAAATTAATAAATAGGATTTATTAAAGGGTTGATTTAATGGGCTTAGAATAAATAATAATATTTATTTATTATATTATATTTATTCTTTTTTAGCCTTTTGGAATATTTAATGGGATTTAAATATTTCATTAAATTAAAATCAACGGTTGAGATGGAAAGGGGAGATGGAAGGCTAGGATTCGTTTGACTAGGTCAAACCACTAGTTTGACTAGGACTTTGACTAGGTCAAAATCCTAGTCAAATTAGAGTACTTAGAGTTGGAGTTTAAAGAGGATTAAACTCCTCCTCTATATGAACCTCTAGTTTCAAACAATTGTAGGATGATGATTCTTGAAAACACACACAACACACACTCTCCCCTCTCCTACCTCTCGTCCGCCCCTCTCTCTCTCTCCAACAAGAAAAATATATTTTTCTTAAGTTCTTTTGTTCTTGGAACATTAGAACTTAGATGAATCAATACCGTTAATTGATAACGTGTTGTTGATTCATCCACTCCGAAAATTATACACTTGTTCGTTGCTAGCACGACGTGCAAGATACGTGGGTGGATCGTGTGTCACGATTTGGAGGGTCTCAAGAACGAGATCTCGGTGCAAAACAGGGAACAACCCGAGTAGCCGTTGAAGACGAAAACAACAACGGGTAGGTCTCGTTTTACTTTTTCGTCCCTCTCTAATTTTCAACTCTATGGCCTCCATGATTTCTTTACTCGTTATATGATCATGAGATACACCGAACGCCCGGGAACCTCAAGGGCACACCCCTTGAGCGTGTACTTTTAAATTAAAAGCATGCTTTATTTTTCGTATGTTTATTTTTATCGCGCTTCCGCATTCGCGCAATTCACGGGACGATCCACCGATTTCTTTCAGCAAATGTGAGCTCCACAGCCGGTATCTAATACCCAAGAGGTAGAACTAGTGACCATATTAACCTCAATCACATATATACCTTGGTTCGAGAAGAGTTTGGGGCACTCTCTTTTCCAATGCCCTTTCTCACGGCAGTTGATACATATGTCATATGCCTTCGACTGTTGCTTGGAGACAACCTTTCCCTTTCCTTTGCCTTTCCCCTCTTTGGCAATGGGAACACTCTTAGTGTTCGTAGCAGCTTTGACGGCCTTTCCCTTCCCTTTCTTCTTCTTCCAACGTCCGGCACCCTTGCCTTTCGTATTAGAAGTCGAAGCACCTCCAAACAATATCGAAGGCGTGGATTTCTTAGTCGTTGCCTCGTATTGCACTAACATATTGATCAACTCATGAATGCCCTTCTCAAGTGCGTTCATGTTGTAGTTGACGATAAATTGGTCAAAGGAGGGTGAGAGTGACTGAAGGATCACATCTATGTACGTTTCATTATTGAGACCTGCCTTTAGGTCCTCGAGCTTTTCCACCAGGGTAAGCATTTTAACCCCGTGCTCTTGTACAGAGGATCCTTTTGTCATTTTCGTTCCAAAGAACGCCTTGGTCGCGACATACCTAGTATGCCGGTCCGGGACTGCATAGCAATCCTTAAGGCGAGCCATAATGGAAGGGACATCGTCTAGCCTTTCATATTGCTTCTGAATCTCATTGGTCATCGAAGCAAGTATGATGCTACGGACCTTCCGGTTATCCTTATGCCAAGTCTCGAACGTCTCACGTTCTTCTGGCGTGGATCCTTCCGGTAAGGTCCTAGGGAGAGGCTCGTCCATGACGTGGCCTTGGTTCTCGTAATCTAGGACTATCCTGAGATTGCGCAACCAGTCGTTGTAGTTTTGTTCCATTGAATTTGTTTGTCTCAAGAATGATGAAAAGTGGGTTCTTAGACATTTTAAAATCTACATTTTTAGAAACAGCGCGCGATCAACAGAAAATAAAAGACGGTGGTTTGATAAAATAATTAAATGCATGGACTTTAGTCATTTAATCCTCCCACTATTTATACGAAAAACACGATACTCTCAAACGTGATTTTCGGGAAATCCTTTCCAAGTGGGCTTGGGATCCACAGCGATTTTTCCCATACCCCGCTTTTACGATTCGCATGGAAAAGATCCTGTGGGGGTATTCCATACCATTCTCGCTCCACGAGATTCCCAAGATTATTGTCTCACCCTTTCACATGATCCCGAGGACTCGAAGCGAATCATGTTAACTGGGCGTTAGACCCAACCCAATCGACCGAGCCACGGACCCACTGGTACCCCCCACGACTCGTGAGACAGGTAGCAGCAGCCCGTTTTTCTTTCATGACATAGTGCAGCTTCCTTTGAGTACAATAACGTGCCACGACTCGTGAGACCACGTTATTGACCCAAAGCAGCTTCCTCACTATGCCATGGATTGGAAGGCATGAACAAACTCCTAGAGTTTATGTCCACTTTGTCTAGGGTCTAATATTTTGACATTGGTCTAACCAATGTGAGAGTAGAAAATGACCGAGATCTCAAATAAATAAATATCTACACATACATCCATAATGTGTAAATAAACCATCAATAGCAGTTATACGATAAATAAACAACCCATTCATCCATCATCATAACCACATGCAAAATTAAAGCCTAGCACGCCCCTGTTGGATGATCACGAGCCCGAATCCTATGTGACCCACTGAGCCCGCAGTGGCTTTATGGTCAATTTAGGGTTGGTCCTATACTATTACATTAATAGTAACCCAATCATCATGCCTGAAAGAAATCGGTGGATCGTCCCGGGAATTGCGCGAATGCGGAAGCGCGATAAAAATAAACATACAAAAAATTAAAGCATGCTTTTAATTTAAAAGAACACGCTCAAGGGGTGTGCCCTTGAGGTTCCCGGGCGTTCGGTGTATCTCATGATCATAAAACATGTAAAGAAATCATGGACGCCATAGAGTTGAAGATTAAAGAGGGACGAAAAAGTAAAACGAGACCTACCCGTTGTCGTTTTCGTCTTCAACGGCTACTCGCGTTGTTCCCCGTTTTGCACCGAGATCTCGTTCTTGAGACCCTCCAAATCGTGACACACGATCCACCCACGTATCTTGCACGTCGTGCTAGCAACGAACAAGTGTATAATTTTTGGAGTGGATGAATCAATAACACGTTATCAATTAACGGTATTGATTCATCAATGTTCTAGTGTTCCAAGAACAAAAGAACAAGAAAATAATTTCTTGGAGAGTGAGAGAGAGGGAGGCGGACGAGATGTAGGAGAGGGGAAGATGAGTGTGTGTTGTGTGTGTGATTTCAAGAATCATCATCCTTCAATTGTTTGGAGGCTAGAGATTTATATAGAGGAGGAGTTTAATCCTCTTTAAACTCCAACTCTAAGAACTCTAATTTGACTAGGATTTTGACCTAGTCAAAGTCCTAGTCAAACTAGTGTTTGACCTAGTCAAACGAATCCTAGCCTTCCATCTCCCCTTTCCATCTCAACCGTTGATTTTAATTTAATAGAATATTTAAATCCCATTAAATATTCCAAAAGGCTAAAAGAAATAAATATAATATAATAAATAAATATTAATATTTATTCTAAGCCCATTAAATCAACCCTTTAATAAATCCTATTTATTAATTTAATTTCCTTTATCAAATAGAGGGAATTAATTTCTCCAAGAAAATATAGGACCCGATTAAATCTAATTTAATCATTCCTTTACTCCAATATTTAATTCCAAATTAAATACTAAGTGTGTGTGGATAGTGTGTGACTCTTTAGGTTCACCATTCAGCTAGACTTGGTCGGATTCCTAGAATCCGCCCGTTACCATGGGTGGCCATCTAGCAACGGTCCATGGCACTAGAGACTAGGTGAAATATTCGGGGATGAATATTTAGGCTCTAACAGTACACTTGTCCTTCTGTCTTCGGTCTCATCACTTAGAGTCTAGGGCACGGAAAAAGCAGGTACCCATTTTGGACCTAAGTGTCAGTCTGTCCTTACTAAACGCCGCAAGGGAAACCTTCCCTTCTGTTCAGTTACTGTGGCCACAGATTTCAGGGACAAGACACAGAGCATACATGAGACTCAACTGTCAATACCTTTTGACAGGAGACAGATCCTTTCTTGGAAACTACTGTCACTCTGTACACCCGAGCTGCACTAGACATGGCTTATGACTACTCAAGAGTATTTTGGCAATCTCTCACCATATCTAAGATACAGACCTGATGCACAGGTAAACTCAGCAGTCCTCAAGTAAAAGGACTTGGCCTGTACTGTTGGAACCGGGAATACACGTCATGCCTTGCTGACCATACTCAAGGTCCTCCGTAAGACGGTTCCCGCGAGTCACCTCAGTCAGCTGCTTCCTAGCATGCTGACCCACTAACACTGCTTAGACGACCTTCGTCACCCATCGATGAAATACGACAGCAGGTGCTTAGTGCAAGTCTCAAAGGGAATCCCGGTACCCATTTTCGGGATTCCTTGACTTGGAGATTTCCGGACTGATTCGATGAGACTGATTTCATGGACCTACCTCCAAGCGTAGTCCCAGTCCCCGAAATCGTTACTCAGTCCGTGGGCTTTGTTTGCGTACTGAACAGAAATGTAAACGCAGATAAGTGAACGTAAACAAAGTATTGCCATATGAATTTTCACTTCTTTATTCATAAATGTTTTTATCAAATACCAAAAAATTGTCTAGACATAGGTTACATGTTCCTGCCAAAATTGGCTTACATGGTCACCTATTCTAACACAATGAACCTGCACAAGCTAGATCTTAATTTTAACTTGTCTCCCACTAACCTCTTGACGTATGCAGGGCTACCCCACACTCTCAAGTATTTGTACGAAGCAGGCTTGTCTGCCATATCTCATATGGTATATGGGTCACGGCTCTGGATGGCGCTAAGTTTAGTAACTTGGTTGCCATTTCCGGTGCGTAGCCCCAAAAAGACAAGGGCTGTTCGGTAACACCCATCATGGATCGGACCATGTCTAACAGGGTTCGATTCCTCCTTTCAGAGACGCCGTTCAACTGTGGTGTCCCGGGAGGTGTCCATTCAGAGACTATACCATTTTCTTTTAGATAATCGAGAAATTCTCCACTAAGATACTCGCCACCTCGTTCTGACTGTAGGATTTTAATTTTGCACCCGGTTTGGTTCTCAACTTCAAGTCTAAAGTCTTTAAACCTCACAAGAGCTTCAAATTTGTACCTCATTAGGTAAACATAACCATACCGTGAGTGATCATTGGTGAAGGTTATGAAGTAAGAGAAATCATCTTTGGCTTGTGTTCTTAGTGGTCCACACACGTCCATATGGACCAAGTCCAACAGACTTGTGGCAAGCCTACTTTGTCCTACAAAGAGCATTTTCGTCATTTTCCCTTTAAGGTAGTATTCACAGGTTGGTAGGTTGTTCAAGTCCCCAACCTCTAGGTTATTTGAATTTACCAACCTTTTCATCATTTCTTGAGAGATGTGACCTAGCCTTGCTTGCCACAATTGTGCGTTCTTGTGTTTATCTATTTTGCGTTTATGTTGAGCAGTCATAATCAAATTAGACTTTTGCAGAATGTAGAGGTCGTTATTAAGTGTACCAAGCAGATGAGTAATTCCACTTTTCATCAAATAAAAGCAATTTTCATTGATCGAAAATTCATAACCATTATTGTCTAACAACGGAATGGAAGTGATATTTTTGATCACACTAAGTACATAATAACAATCTTCTAATTCTATCCTAACATGATCACTAACTACTAAGTGTGAGAATAGGTGACCATGTAGCCAATCTTGGCAGGCAAAATGTAACCTATGTCTAGACAATTTCAGGGATTTGATAAATCATTAATGAATAAAGAAGTGAAATTAATTTAGCATTACTTTGTTTGTGTTCACTTTATCTGCATTACGTATCTGTTCACTACGCAAACAAAGCCCACAGACTGAAAACGTATTTCAGGGACTGGGATTACGCTTGGAGGTAGATCCATGAAATCAGTCTCGCCG
The DNA here is from genome assembly GCA_034509735.1 of Sesamum alatum. Taxonomy (NCBI): domain Eukaryota; kingdom Viridiplantae; phylum Streptophyta; class Magnoliopsida; order Lamiales; family Pedaliaceae; genus Sesamum; species Sesamum alatum. Next base: position 1,465,496 of record JACGWO010000013.1, read on the forward strand.
AATCAGTCTGGAAATCTCTAAGTCAAGGAATCTTGAAAATGGGTACCGAGATTCCCCTTGAGACTTGCACTAAGCATCTACTGTCGTATTTCATCAATGGGTGACGAAGGTCGTCTAAGCAGTGTTAGTGGGTTAGCCTGCTGGGGAGTAGCTGACTGAGGTGACTCGTGGGAACCGTCTTACGGAGGACCTTGAGTAGGGTCGGCTAGGTATGACGTGTATTCCCGGTTCCAACGGTACAAGTCAAGTCCTTTGACTTGAGGAACTGCTGAGTTTACCTGTATATCAGGTCTGTATCTTAGATATGGTGAGAAATTGCCAAGAAGCACTTGAGTAGTCATAAGCCATGTCTAGTGCAGCTCTGGTATACAGAGTGACAGTAGTTTCCAAGAAAGGATCTGTCTCCTGTCAAAAGGCATTGACAGTTGAGTCTCACATATGCTCTGTGTCTTGTCCCTAAAATCTGTGGCCACAGTAACTGAACAGAAGGGAAGGTTTCCCTTGCGGCGTTTGGTAAGGACAGACCGACACTTAGGTCCAAAATGGGTACCTGCATTTTCCGTGCCCTAAACCCTAAGTGGTGAGACCAAAGACAGAAGGACGAGTGTACTGTTAGAGCCTAAATGTTCATCCCCGAATATTCACCTAGTCCTAGTGCCATGGACCGTTGCTAGATGGCCACCCATGGTAACGGGCGGATTCTAAGAATCCGACCAAGTATAGCTAAAAGGTGAACCTAAAGAGTCACACACAATCCACACACATTAAGTATTTAATTTAGAATTAAATATTGGAGAAATGGAATGATTAAATTGGATTTAATCGAGTCCTTAATTTTCTTGGAGAGAATTAATTCCTTTTATTAGATAAAAGGGATTAATCTAATAAATTAGATTTATTAGAAAATTAATTTAATGGGCCTAGAATAAATATTTTTATTTATTTATTTATTGCTCTTTGGAATATTTAAATCGGTTTTAAATATTCCACTAAATTAAATTAATGATTGAGATTAAAAGGAGAGATGGATGGCTAGGATTAATTTGACTAGGTCAAATGCTACTTTGACTAGGACTTTGACTAGGTCAAAATCCTAGTCAAATTAGTCTACTAGAGTTGGAGTTTGAAGAGGATTAATCCTCTATAAATAGTCCTAGCCCTTCACCATTAGAGAGATGATGAAACTCCAACACACACACACACACACACACACACTACAACTCGGCTCTCTCTCTCCCATCTCGTCCGCCCTCTCTCTCTCTCTCTCTCTCTCTCTCTCTCAAGAATATTGCTTTCTTGTTCTTTTGTTCTTGGAACAATTGAACATAGGAGGATTAATCCCGTTAACCTAATAACGTGTGATTGATCCATCCTCTCCAAAACACTTGTTCGTTCGCTAGCACGACGTGCAAGATACGTGGGTGGATTGTGTGTCACAATTTAGAGAATCTCATATACGAGATTTGGTGCAAATCGGGGAACAACGCGAGTACCGGTTAGAAGACGAAACGACAATCAGTAGGTCCCGATTTATTTTTCGTCCCTCTTTTATTTTTAATCCTATGGGCTCCATGATTCTTTTCTATGGTTTTAATTCATGAGATACACCAAACACCCGGGAATTTCAAGGGCACACCCCTTGAACGTGTTCTTCAATTTACATAAAAGCATGTTTAATTTTTTTTGTTATTAAATTTTATACCGCGCTTCCGCATTCGCGTTATTTCCCGGGACGATCCACAATCTTTCACTAAGCTGGTGTTTCCTACTGCTTCTACAGCAACGGCCTTGCCATCGCCAAGCTTCAGGTCTATTTCGCCTTTACTTAGCTTTCTGCTTCTTTTCAGCACCAGCAAGTCATTGCAAATATGAGCTCCACAGCCGGTATCCAATACCCAAGAGGCAGAGTTAGTGACCATATTAACCTCAACCACAAACATACCTTGCTCGAAAAGGAAGTTGGGGCAATCCCTCTTCCAATGCCCTATCTCAAGGCAATGAATGCATATGTCATTTGCCCTTGACTTTTGCTTGGATTCAACCTTCCTCTTCCCCTTGGCTTTCCCTACTTTGGCAACGGGAACGCTCTTAGCGTTTGCAGTGGCTGCGACGGCCTTTCCCTTTTCCATGACATAGCCATTGTTCTCATAATCAAGGACTATCCTCAGATTGCGCAACCAGTCGTTGTAATTTGTTCCGTTGAATTTGTTTGTCTCAAGTATGAAGGACAATGGATTCTTAGACATTGTTTTAAATCTACATTTAAAATAAAGCATACAATCAGCAGAAATAAAGTGGTGTTAAATAACAATTAAAGACTTGGACTTCAGTCATTTAATTCTCCCACTATTTTATGAAAACACACCACTCTCAAACGCTGTTTTCGAAAAACCTTTTCCTAGTGGGCTTGGGATCCACAATGAAATTTTCCATACCCCGCTTTTACGATTCGCATGGAAAACAACTTTGTGGGAGGTATTCCATACCATTCTTGTCCAACGAGATTCCCAAGATATTTTGCATCACCCTTTTACGTGATCCCGAGGACTCCAAGCGAATCATTTTATTCAGGCGTTAGACCTGCTCCAATCAACCGAATCATAGCACTCACTACTACCCCACGACTTGTGAGATAGGTAACAGGAGTGTATTCACTTCGTTCACAACAAACATGCAGCTTATTTTCAGAACAAGAGATGTGCCACGACTCGTGAGACCACGCAATTGACTGAAACTAGCTTCCTCACTTTGTCATGGATGGAAGGCTTGGACGAACAACTTAGTAACTCCATTTATTAAGGGTCTAATATTTTAGCTTGGTCCAACCAAGTGAGAGTTTGAAAGACCGAGACCTCATCACACCACATACATACATCTATGCATAATATATCCGCATGCTATAGCAATAATACGATAAATAAATCATTCATCCATCAAATATGCCACATGCAAAATAAAGCCTAGCACGCCCCTGTTGGATAATCACAAGCCTAAATCCTATGCGATCCACTAAGCCCGCAGTAAATCTATGGTTAATCTAGGATTGGTCCTACACTATTACATGTAATAGTAGAAACCCATCAACACACCGATGGGCCTTGCCTCTTTGTCCACCGGGCCTCCATAGTTTTAGACCTCTATGGAACTCCTTGAAATCCTCCTTCTGGGCCATCCTTCATCTTCTTCATTTAAAAAAATAAAGCCTCACAACTATTCTACTCTTTTTACAATTTTAAAAGAAACCCCGACGAACACCCGCGGGGAATCGCCATAATATTCACCTAGTTTCTAGTGCCATGACCGTTGCTAGACGGCCACCCATGGCGACGGAAGAATTCCCATCATATTATGATTGGAAATTCGGCCAAGTCTAACTGAGGTGAACTTAAAGAGTCACACACAATCCACCGGTAACGGAGGAATTAATTTGGAATTAATTATGCGAGATAGAACAATTTACTTAGATTAAATTGGTTCCCTTTTCTTGGATTGTTAATTCTTTTAATTAGATAAAATCAAATTAACTAATACATAGGATTTATTAAAATTGAGGAAATGGACTCAAAATAATTATATAATTACTTCAAGCCCAACGGATTATTTTAAATTAAATTTTAAATATCCCAGAAAATTCATCTAGTGATGGACGGACGAGATCAAATGGAGAGATCAATGACCAAGATTAAGTTTGACTTAGTCTTTAGCCTAAGTTGACTAGGTAGTCAACTTATGCATCTTAATGAGAGATTGAAGAGGAATAGGAGAATTCCTCTTCTATAAATTCTCATAGAGACACATATACACAAGGTGATGATCTCTAGCGCGCGCACACACACACACACAGCACCTCTCTCTCTCGTCCACCTCCTCTCCACTCTCCAAGAATTATCTAGCTCCTTGTCTTTGATACAAGAGAACTCTAGGAAAATCAACCACGTTAATTCATAAAGTTAGGTCGATTCGTCCTCCTAATTCCTCTTGATTTCTTGCTAGCACGGGGAACAAGATCCGGTGAATTGCATGGATAATTTAGAGGGTTTCTAATTTAGAATTTTGGTGGCAAAACGTGAAACAACGCGTGTAGCGGCACGAATAAAACTACAATGGGTAGGTCGCGTGTTTCTTTTATTGCAACCCTATGGCCATCATAAACGTAGCACGTTTTTCTTTTCTTATTCATGAGATACACCGAACGCCTGGGAGGTTCAAGGGAACACCCCTTGAACGTGTATTTTATTTTCGTTTATAGCATGTTTAATTTTCATATTTTTTAATTATCGCGCTTCCACATTCACGCGCCCCTCCCGAGACGATCCACGCTCGCTTTCAGTGGTATCAGAGCCCGGTTTGGTGTATTGGCCTAGGATTTTATGTGCTATACGTGTAAAGCATGTTCTACATGGCTATAATTTCCGTTTTATGGCATGCTGTATATACTAGGGTTTAATACATTAATTTTGCACGTAACTTTTGGATCTTGGATTTCTTGCTTTCTGGAAAATATTTTCTTTATTTCTTGAAGGAAAAATGGGGCAGAAATACCAATGAGAACAGAAAACAGCAACCGCGGGAGACACCGGCTAACCGCACACGTAGTGTACATGGTCAGGCGCGCGCAGCCACCCGGCCAGACGCGCACAGCGAGTGCAGCCACCCGACCAGCGCGTCTAGCACGCGCAACCACGCCAACACGCACGCCCAGCGCGCACAGGCAGGGGAGCGCGACCGCCCGGCTGGCGCGCCCAATGTGTGCAGGAGGCAGATCTGGCCTGCTTTCACGTGCAGGAGGCGTGGCGAGGTGTGCACGCACGCAGGCAGGGGAGCCTGCACGCGCACGCTCGGCCAATGCGCACATCCGGCCAGGTTGCTGCTAGCTGCAGCGGCCGTTGCCCGTTTTCCGTTCTCATTGTCGTTTTCCGGAATTATTTTTCTGGGTTTATTTCTTGGATTATTTCTGCATGTTTTTCTTAAAATACATTATTTAGAAATATTTTATTTTGGGTTTGATTTGGAACCATGTAAAATTTAATATTGTTTAAATAATGAGGAAATGATTTCCTAGCAAGAAATTTACAATGGTTTCACCGATGGTCAAAATTTTTGGTGTAGAAATTATGCATTATTTTGTATGTGTTTTATGATAATGGTTATCATGAGATTATGTGAATGGCATGTTTACTTGATTATGTGAAATGCTATGTGCATTGATGAGAATGGATGATCATAAAGCCCTAGACCGCATATATGGTTTATTTTATGTTGGGCCTGTGTGCCTCGTTTTATTAGTTCCTCTCTCTTTTCTAGTTGCCTTGGAATAGTAAGGCCTTCTATCTCCCTCCAAATGTATTGAACGTTTAGGTTTTTCAGTACGCTTGTCCTTCCGTCTACCACCTCACAACTATAGTCCAGGGTGTGGACCTTAGATGTCGGTACCCATTCTTGATAAAGCTTTGGATCGTCCACACCAAACGTCACAGGGATCTCATCTAACTGTTTAGTCACTGTGGCCACAAATTTACTGAGGACGTGCCTCAGAGTGTAAGTGAGATATTACTGACAATCCTTTTGACAGGAGACGGATCCTCTGTTAGGACCTACTGTTCATACTACACGCCTTAACTGTATTAGATAGGGCTTATGATAGCCGAGTCTCCAACTTGGTAGCCTCTTGCCAAATCTAAGATGTAGGAACAGTGTGCATGCGACCACAATAGTCCCTCAAGTCCGAGGACCAAACCCGCACCGTTGGAACCGGGAATCCAAGTTATACCGACCAACCCACTCAAGGTCTCCCATAAGACGATTCCCACGAGTCACCTCAGTCAGCCGACACCAAGCTAGCTAACCCACTAACATTGCATGGACGACCCTCGTCACTTGTCGATGAAACCCGACTACAATCGCTTAGTACAAGTCTCAAACGGACTCTCGATACCCTATCTCGAGGTCCTTCGACTTGGAGTATATCAAACCGATCCACAAAAATTGATTTCATGACTTGTGATCCTATGCGCAGTCCAGTTTCTTGGATTAACCTTCCAGTCTGTGGGTTTTGTTTGTGCATTGAATAGTTTGTAATGTAAGGCAATTAAGTGAACACAAACAAAGTATTAACGCCAAATATGAATATCACTTTTATTCATAAACTTTATTTAAACACCATATCGTCAGAATTAGGTTACATAAGACTAACAAGATTGACTTCACAGTCACCTATTCTAATAGGATCTCCGAAGAGATTCATGGCTTTGGTTTTTTCCCACCTACCCCCGTTCAAAAACTTCAAATCTTGGTAAAAGAAGAAGAAGAAGAATAAGAAGAAGGTAGCTGAAGAACCAGCTTAAGACAAACCTCCACCAAATTCATTTACATGGCATTTTTCTTGTTTCTCCTTGCTTGACTCACTCTTTAATCTTTTTCCCATGTTTGGTAAAGCACAGATGATAAGAATGTAGTACCAATTCCAACAAATTTCAAGCCAGTGGTGATGTTGGTGGGTTTGCTTCGTCAATCTTTGTTGCTTCTACTTATCCATTTCAAACAATTTGCAAAAAATATGGGAGCTTTTCAATGAATGAGCCCATTGATGTGCTGGATACAAGGAGTCCAAGCCCCTCCACCTCCACGTCTACTTTCTCTATAACACCAACTGACGAGGTGTGTTTGATTTGACTTGCCATTGTGGTAATGGGCAAAATTGTTTTTTGAAGATTAATCTAGTACACAACGCAGAAGGGTAAGCTAGCTACATATTTATGCACCCATAGTAACCAAAATAAGGGACCAAAGTAAACAACAGATGAAATTGTCCAGTGTGATGTAATGCGAAAGATAGTAGGCCCATACTATAACATGGGGCAATGAGGCAATCTAATCGAGAGAAGTAAACATGGCCTAGGGTTGTATTAGTTAAGTAGTTAGTATTATCTTCAAGATAATTCTAATTTTTAAAAATCTCTCTCCCCTCTCTCAAGAAAAAAAATGTGTGCTTTCTCTTTCTCTAAAAGAAATTGAGCTCCTCTCGCCCATATCTCCATCTCTTGTTCTTCTTGAACTGGGTTTCAAGGAAGAACTAACAAGACCAAATTTACTAACTCATAGTGTTTTTGGATCTGTTTCTTCATAGATCTTGTTCTACCTAGCAGTAGATCCTGATTTTTATTTTATAGTGTGGTGTCGACGAATCAGAGGGTGTCAATGTTGATCCGTTGTGTGAACGAGATCTCGGAGAAAAGGAACAACTCACGCAGCATATCAAAATACGAAAAACGAAAAGGTATAACCGTGGTTCAATTTTTGTATTGTTTTCGTTTTCGCCATAGCCACCAGAAAACGTATTATAGCATGTTTATTATTTCTCTTTATGTTTTAAATATAAAACTCCCGCAAAAATCAAAGGGAACACCTCTTTAATTTGAATAGATTTGATTTATTTTTCCCTTCCGTCGCGTTTCACGCTTTACCCAGCCACCAGATTTGATTTAATTTGAAATTTGAATATATTATAATTTTAAGGGACTTGATTGGAACTTTATAAATTTTTAGGCATGAATTATTTAAATTTAAAAATTTAGGGATCAAATTGTAATTTAACCAAAGGCTTTGGGGTGGTAGCACGTGGGTTGCCACCGAGGTTGCTAAATAAGGGTAGCAAGTGTTCTGCATGGAACCACCACATTGATAAATAAAAAAAAAAACAGTAAATAAAATTGAGAGGCTTTTTCTATAGCCGGCCACACAAACACACACACCAAAGGGCACGACACATACAATCAAAGTGTTAAGTTTCCTAATTACTAAATAAACATACCATCTTTCAACTGCTTCGAAATAAGTAAGAATTATGTTTTAAAATTAGTAGTTAATTCTTTTATTTATATTATTAGGGTAGTGAATTTATTATATGTAATTTCTACTATCCGATTTAATGTTTAGTCAAGAAATTTTATGAGTTTGCTTATTTATAAATTAGTAATTGATTAAGTATTCCATTTGAATTAAGATTGTTATAGCTAATTAATTGAATATCTGGTTAATAAATCCCATTAAGTTGGATAAATTAATTACAGCAATAACTAAATCTATTAAATAAATTAATTTAATTATATTTAGATTTTACGACAGTCTCAATATATTAATTATACGCATTATAATTTATTATAGGACACATGAATAAAGTAATGGACTAAACAACTTCTTATTTACTAATTGAATCATTGTAAGATCGAGATAAGTAAATAACTATATTATCTCTCTCTCTATATATATATAATATGTTCCATCCCTTTTATATTATTCTTATGTAAGTAAATGCCAAGCATTATCTACATCTGCACTATTCTACCTCCATATTGTTGTTGTAAATAAATTTTCCTGTTTTTGAATCTATTGAAACTAAAAATTATTATAAATAAATTTCTTGATTTAATTGAATATTTGTGGGTACAAAATTTCTTTTTGGAACCTCTGATTCTTCACTTTAAAAACATGATCTTTGACTTCGGCAACTTCAAAGGTGAAACTTGATATTTGATCCTCTTCGACGTTGACTTTGATCCTAAAATAACGCTAACTTGGGGGGTCATTGACTTATTCATGGATTAAATGTTATAAAATAGGAATTTTTGACTTGAACTTGAGTGTTTCTTGGGGGATTTAAAGCTTTGATCTTCCGCCAAGGTGGACTTGTATCTTGATAACGTTAATTTGCAGGCCTTCCAACTTCTTCTCGAATCAGATGTTGACTTTGGATGATTTACGCGACGAACCCCTTGATTCTTGCCTTGAACTTCGTGGATCTTCATTGATCTGCACTTCATAGGATTTTGAGACTTCTTGAATGCTCTTTAGCTTGTGTCTTTTAAACACCATTTTGTATTATCTCTTTATTTTCATTTAAAGAGATAAATACATTAAAATTTGGCATGATTTGTTAATTTTGATATTATCCCCTTAATATTTGTATTTTTCAAAGCGATAAATATCGAAAAAAATTATCTTGACTTGATTGGAGTGTACATGCAGTTGCTCCATGTGGCGCCGTCTGATTGGCTCGAATCTTTGACTGCGAAGCATGAAATGATTGGCCAAAACTCTTCATTTTGAAACTTGTTGGCCATTGATTTGATGATGAAATATATATTAAAATATCAATTAAATTAACTATTTACACTTGAAATTAATTTAGTAAATTTCAAAACATAAATAGAAAAATATTATAATTGATACTTAATATATTATTTGACACATCATTTATTTGGGCGCAAAATTAATTTGTCTACAAATGCCCACTTGAGACTCAGTCACGAACATATGCTTGAAAATATAATGTTTGAAGTGAATGAGTCGTGAAAATATGAATCAAATTTGAATAGGCTTTCACAATTATGGATTTGCTTTGAGTAACATTTGTCTTGAATTTCTTGTGGACTTGAAAATTTAGGCCGCATGTGCGTTTGGTTGATCAATTTTTCCACAACACAATCCACCAAGAGAAAATCCATCACTCTTTCATATATATATATATATATATGTGTGTGTGTGTGTGTGGACATATATATGTTGGGCCAAGAAAATGAGCTGGGCCGGCAAGGTAAGAAAAAGGTCTTGAGGGGCTAGCCTTCATTTTTCTCATTATTTGCATAAGGAAATGCAATTTGGTGGGCTTTGACCCTCTTTGGAAAAGAGCTTCAAGTGGAAACAGTGTCTGCCTTCTTCAAGTGGAAACAGAGCCGGGGAAAACTAGCTAACAATTTTGGAGGCAATGAACGCAACTTTGGAGACGCAGACTCTGAGCTTCGCAAATTCTAATTCAGGAGCAACTCTAATATTTGTCTCGTGCTTCTTTGCAATCCAAGTAGTTTTCAAATTATTAAATTTTAATTGGACTAAAACTCGAAATTCTGGTTATTCTTGAATTAAAATACTTCAATTGAACATGTATATAAGGAGTTTAATTCGACAGTCATCAATCATTGCGAGAATCTGTTGTTTGGGAAGACCTCCGTCTTGCTTCGACAATCAAATATTTTTTCTTTCAATTTTTCCCGTACGCACATAAGGTGTTTGCTTCAGTCTCTCCATGAATTTCTACAGAATTTCTTTTGTCCGTGAGAAGCTCTGGACTAGGAGTTTCCTATTGGATTTCTGTCGGCTTGTAGGGTAATGTTCTTAGCTCGTAACTTCAGGATTTTAATTTCTTCAGAACCTGCATCTCTCGTTCTTCTTTCTTCTACAAACTCTGCTGATATCAACTATTTTTATATACAAATACGCCTGCTCGATCGGAGCAACACCACCCAAGAGATATGTTGGCTTCACTTTGCATATTAAATTCATGCACAAATTAATATGCCTGTTTGTGGTTAATTGTCATTGTATCCAACATCCCTATCATTAATAGCTACTACTAATTTCATGACATAGAATGCAAAATTGAAATTTCACATAGATTGTTGTTTTCTCTTTGTCTCTTTCATCTTTAATGAATCCTAAACAAAATCCTTCAGGATATAAAGCATATGAAGCCTCGAAACCAATTTGTGAAATTCTTGTTCTACAAAACCACATAAAAATCTTGGTATCGCCACCGCAACTAATGTCCGAATACATGCTATTTCCCCTTTCCTTTGTTTTTTCCTCTTTTTCTTTTTTTTTTTTTTGAGATGATAGAGAATTGTATAACAACAAAGGTGGAGGTAGCATCATATAAGGACCGTCTCAGTTTCTAAATCTATGCTATGATTTATTGAATTTTCTTTCTCTCTTGGTTCAATTGAATCTATTCTTTGTGCCTTGGTAGGTTGCGACATGGTTTACTTCAAAGACAATACCTCCCTTCTAGTCAACACTACTTGGTCATCCTTGATGATGAAAATCAATCCATGGAGAAAGGAACGACTTTGACGACTCACACCCCTCTTATCGGTTGATACGCGAAGCAATGGTGGAGATTGACAAATCCACTTCACATGGAGCAATAGTCTCGAGAGGTTCCATTGAGCAAGACCTCCAAGGTGTGGTCTTTGCAAGCGACTCACCAATGTTGTTCTAACGAACCAAGTCTTCTACCGCCGCATCGTTGAAGGGAAAGCCAAGTGGGGCGACACTATTTAATTTTCCAACGAGTTTTGCTACATCAAAGAATTTTGGGAGTGGATTGAAGACGTATTCAGCTGGTGCGAGCACAAGCTAGTTGCAACTCAAGTATCTGACGCCATGTACGCCTTATTTTTTACTTACGACAGGAATTTTGACATCGTCAACGCGTTCTGCGAAGCATGGTATTGTCAAATAACACTCTTCTGACATCCTTCGGAGAGTTATCTATCTTATTGTGGGACGTTCATACCCTTGCTAGACTTCCTATGACCGAACTCCTTTAGGCAGAAGTCATCCTAATGGCCAAGGAGCTTAACGGTGTTGACGAGACGGGGCAAAGACTTATGCCTCGCTCTTTCAAATTCCTATTGCACACTTACCATTTGCTTCGAGGGAGTAGTAAAGATGGTCAATCCTCCCAAGTCCCTGCCGACAAATAGATCAAGTTTTGGTTAGAAGAGCCACAAAGTAATGTGAGCCCCCTCCGTATAAAGAGAAGAATACAGTTCATCCTAAGTCGACTCACAACCATTCTAGAATATTTGGGGTACATGGCAAGTGGTCTACTGCAGATGAGGCATTATTCTCGAAGCTCGGTATTGAAGGAAGCTTAAAGGAAGAGACATTCTTGCCAGTGTATTTGGCGTGTTGACTCTGTACCTTTGTTCTTCCCATTCAAGATGTTGGTTCAATATGTCCAAGTGTTTTCAAAGTGGCGAGTGCTATGGAAGCCCATCGAATGGTTGGTCGTGCCATTCCCGTCTTGGCTAGCATTTACAAAGTTTGAATAAGATTTCTAACTCCCAAAACCAACTCGCATGCAGTCTCCATTTTCGATACACTTTTAACATTGGATAGCTTATTATTTCAAGACTCACTGCTAAATTTTGCAAAGTGTTCGTGGGCCCAAAATGACACTTTTCTCAGGTGAAGGAGGTGCGAAATACTATGATCCGCAAGAGGCAAGAAAACGACTTCACAGAGGTGACTTTATCTCTTGCACTTGCAACATGATTGTGAGGACAACAATTTCTCATTTATAGACGACGGTCATGCCAAAGAATCTGAAAAAACTTATTTCATGGCCGTTCGTTCATTCTATTTTCCTTTTTAGCAAGGTGATCATATTATTGTCGAGCCCTATAGCCCCTATCGATTCAGTAGTCAATTAGTTTCTTCCAAGAAGTGCAGGGAATTCTTTCACAAGACGTTCACAAGGCCTCTTTGGAAGGTGGAATATGTTATTGACATTTGTGCATTTTGTCCAAAAATATGGAGAAAGTGTAATTTTCTTCCATGCCCCCAAATGTAAAGAAGTTCTCCTCCGAGGCATATAAAAAGTGGTCGGCCGAAGTTCATGGTGGCTACTTTGAAGAAAACGTGGCGAGGTTACTTGCTTCAGGCCCAAGTAAGGTTTCTCCTAAAGACAAAGAATATGATGAAGGAGTTGCCTATGATCAACCTCGTGAGCATGTTATTTCTCTTCCTCTGGAACGTAATCCTCAAGTTATTGAACCCCTTGAAGTGAGTAAGAAGAAAAGTATTTCTCGTCCCTTGGAGGCAAGTGGGAGTAGCAACCCTGATCGTCATTGAAGAGGGCGAAAGGGGATCCTAGCCATTCAAGGCCAACAAACGTTGATGTTGATGGTGATGTCTCAAGTCATGCACCGTCGATGTTGAATTTTGTCAAGGAGGTTATATTTTTCCTTACCCTTTTCCTTCTTTATTTTTTTCTTTGAGCAATAAGATCTTCTTCTATTTCTAACTTAAGTTGATGCCTTGTCGTTGCTCGAAGATGAGGTCTTAGCTATTGAAGATGATGAGACTTCTCAAATACAGTCAAGGATCGAACTTTGGGTCTAATTTGTTAGCCACAACTCTTCCATTTAGAATGGGGCTTAAGAGAAAACAACATTCTTGTCATGCAGCAGTGTCGGAATTTGAAGGTAAGGGTTTGTTCTTAATCACCAAAAGGAGTTCCTTCAAAAGATATGGAGTGATCTTCTCGTGAAGATATCCAACACTCCAATTGACTTCACTTCGTCAATCAAAGACGATGTCTATTTTGTTCTTGAATCCATCAGGAGCTTTTAGAAGTTCAATACAAAAGTGGAGGAATTGTTGAATGTGTTCTTGGCCAAGGTTGTTGTTGCTTACGATGAAGCAAGATCATCGTCTTCTGAAAAGTTGTCCAGAAGTCTTCTCGAATGATAGTTAAAGGAAGCCAACGATCATGTCCAAGATGCTCGAGCTAAAGAGAGTGAAGAAGCTTCTAAGATCTAATCTACTATGGACAAGTTGGAGCGTATTGAGAAGGAGCTTGCGGGTTTGAAGGAACGAAGGACGAACTTGTGTGCTACTCTGGAGGCATAGAAAAAACTGAAGGACAAGCGGATCCGCCCCGGAGCGCGAGCTGAAGCGAGGAAGCGAGAAATTGTGCACAAATTTAAATCCAATTTAAATATGCGAATCCCAAGGGGTGTACCCTTGGGTGCTCAACCGGGCATTCGATGTAGGATGTGTAAATATTAGAAACATATATTTAAACACATAGGACATAGATGTATATTAAATCAATCAAAGCGTAATAAACCGTTACCTTTGATTATTTAGGGTATGCTCCCGGCTACTTGCGTTGTTCTTTCTCCGGAATGCTCACGAAATCCAAACGTATGGATTCTCCAAAGCTGATCCACACCACACCGGAAGAAACACACGTTCTTCTTGCTAGAAAAGAACGGGTTTAAGAAGGAATCGGTTTAAGAGAAGAACACTATGAATTAGTGCTCTCTTAAACTTACTTTGTTCTTCTTCTTGATTCAAAATCAAGTGAAGAACACAAATGTAAGAGAGGGAGAGAGGCCGAGAGTTTGAGAGAGAGGAGAGGATTTTCGTCTTCTCTTTTTCCTAGAAAAAGATGAATAATAAATCACACATGCTTGGTGTTGTATATTCTAATATATATACATAATTAATGTGATTATTGGAATGTGTCTAGGTTCATCCAAGGATGTCTAGATTCATTCCAATCAATCACCATCGATTCTTCAATCAAGCCTACCAAAATTTATGGTATGATCAAATCATACAAAAAGGGAAGAGCTTGATTGGAGTTGATTTGTCTCTTTCCAAAAGAGATAAGTCAACATACCACCTAGCATGAAACATGGCTGATTTTGCTTCCTCCAAGGGAGCATGTTGGCCATGTTTAACTAAGGGAAGAAGTCCAACTTCTTCCTATTCCAAAATAGGAATTATTTCTCCTCTCGGGTATAATTTAACGGACCGGGTTTTATCGTAATCCAATTACGACGAATCCAACATTAAATCCAATTTAATGTCCATTTAAATTATTCCCGTTGATCTTTTAATCCAATTAAAAGATCCAACGTCTCAACGTCTCAACTTTCCGTATTTAATCGAAAATCTAATTTACCGATTAAACGAAAGCCCGATACAATATCGGCCCTGTCCATCCAATGGACTTTCCCTTAAGTAATCCAATTACTTATTTTATCCTTCGAGATTGACTCCAAGTCGATCTCTCAACCTCCTCGGTGATTTGTGTGTGACCCTTTAGGTTCACCCTCAGCTAGACTTGGGCCCGTGTCCCACAAGGCCCGTTACCATGGGTGGCCGTCTAGCAACGGTCCATGGCACTAGAGACTAGGTGAATTTGCGTGAACATTTAAGCGCCGATTCTGTACGGGTAGGATCCTTCCGTCTACCGTCTCTCGGCCTTAGTCTAAGGTATGGAATTGGGCGTCGGTTCCCATCCTTGACTAGGCATCTATGCTTAATACTCGAGACCACGTATGCTTCATTGCGTCGACACAGGAAACCATTCCCTATTCGACCAACCACTGTGGCCACAGCTTTAAACAACATGAACGTGTCTCCGAGTGCATAGGAGATACCTCTGTCACATACTGACAGGGGACGGATCCTCTTGTTGGAATCCACCGTCCTCGCTACACATTCCGACTGCACTGGACAAGGCTTATGATAATCATCTTACAGAATGATTACCTCTCGCCAGATCCAAGATACAGCCGTCCTATGCACGCGACTGCCATGATTCCTCAAGTTTGAGGGTTACTCCCGTACTATCGGAACCGGGGAAAACCAATCATACCGACCAAGCCTCCAAGGCTTCCATATGATGATCCCCGCGAGTCAATCCAGTGGGCTCGACCCCAATCGACCAACCCATCAAGATCGTGTAGGCGTCCCACGCCTGTCGCTGATGAAACACGACACTCATCCAATGAACACGACTCTTGACACAAGTCTCAATAGGACTCTCGATGTCCTATCTCGAGGTCCTCGACTTGGAACGTTTCAGACCCAACTCTTAATCAGTTGGTTTCATGACCACCATCCAATGCGTGGCCCAACTGCACGAGTTGTTATCCATGGTCTGTGGGCTTTGTTGCGATATAAGTTAAACACCATTTTAACAAATGTAAGATGAGCGCAACAAAGAAGGTACCATTGGTGACGAACACTCATCTTATTCATCACGTAATAATATTACATCTACATCAAGTTGTCGAATAGGTTACAAATTGCCAAACCTATTGGCTTTCTGGTCACCTATTCCAACAATCTCCCACTTGACCTAAAGCCAATCACCCATTGACCTCAAACCTCTTATTCAGATGGTGAGTGTGGGAAACTTGCGACATAGGATTAGCAAGTGGATCTGCTATATTTTCTACGGAGCTAACTCGGTCCAACCGAACGTCACTCCTGCTATCCATCTCTCTAAGTAGATGGTAGCGTCTAAGAATATGCTTGGATCGTGATGAGATCTCGGTTCCTTTTCTAGCGCTATCGCCCCATTTGTTATCATAAAAGATAATTACAGGCTTAACAATGCTAGGTACTACATCCAACCCTTGGATGTAGCTCATCAACCAAACCACTCCTTAGCAGCTTTCAAAGCCGCTATGTATTCAAAACTCTATGGTGGAGTCCGCCGTGGTAGCCTTCTTGGAACCCTTCCAAGTAACCACGCCACCATTTAGTCTAAATACACAAACTGAGACTTGACATGATCGTCATCCGACTGGAAGCTAGTGTCGCTATAGCTTTCCAGTATCAACTCTACACCGCCGTAGATCAAGAACATGTCCTTATCCTTTTCAGGTACTTTAGGATAGTGTTGACTGCACTCCAGTGTGCCTGATATCGGCTAGTTACGCTCAAAGCGAAAGCCACATCAGGTCTAGTGCACTGAACAGCATACTGTATGCTGCCTACGGCTGAAGCATAGGGGATGTCCAACATCCATTTAAGCTCCTCATCAGTCTCAGGAGACTGCTTCTTGGATAACTTAATTCCATGCCTCATAGGAAAGAATCCTCGTTTTGAGTTCTCCATCTTGAATCTCTTCAAGACTTTCTCAATGTACGAGGACTGGGTCATTCCTAACATCCTTCTAGATCTATCCCTGTAGATCTTGATGCCAAGGATGTAGGATGCCTTGCCCATATCCTTCATGGAGAATTGCGTTGACAACCAAGCTTTAGTGGTACCCAACATCTTAGCATCATTCCCAATGAGCAAGATGTCATCCACGTAAAGCACCAGAAACGCAACTGAGCTCCCACTGATCTTTTTGTATACACAAGGATCGGACTCATTCTTGATGAAATCATATCCCCGTATGACTTCATCAAAATGTATGTTCCAGCTTCGGGAAGCTTGTTTGAGGCCATAGATGGACCTTTGAAGACGGCAGACCTTCATTACATAGCTCAACGGTACAAAATATTCATTTGGAGATGGAGGGCCATTCACAGTTTATACTCATATGAGCCAGGGGCTTTTTTTTTCTCTTTTTTTGTTTTTGTTTTCTCTTCTTTTCTTTCGATCTTTTTGTTTTTTTTTCCTCAAGCGTAGCATAGCTTCAAGAACTTTTCATTTATCCGATATATCCTCAAGCCGTCTTCAGCAACCAACTTATTTGCACCGTTTGTATAGACCTTTTTGACAACATATGGACCATCCCATTTTGGTAAGAATTTTTTGCTCGTCTATTGTGTTGTGATGATCAGCCCAATGATTTGTTTGTGCACATGAGTTATGGTATTTGTACACTCATCGTGGTTGTTATCACTGCTGATATAAATAGACGATGCCACACTTTCTCTATCATTGTCATCGTCATATTGAGCTTGCATGAAGATTGTGTTTTGTGCTTTAACCTTCAAGACTCTGCCACATGATATAGCCAAGGTCGTGTGATGTCTCATTCAGGAAAGAATCAAGCTTTTGAAATTTGTGTACATGAGGACTTGATGTTTTTCTTCGAATATGAGGCCACCTTGAACATGTCTTTATTTTGATACAACACTCTTCTGCATGGACCAAGTCGATCGAAGACAGGTCCATTGTTGGTTTCTCCATGCATCATTCTTTTATGTGGGTTGGAAGACAGATTCTCGTTCCCTTTTGTCATCCTCAGTTGAAGAGCACTCTTCGGTGACATAATTGTTGTTGATCCTCTTTATGGCAATGCGAATAGGCTTAGGAGGGGTCAAACCAAGACCTATTTGGGGATCTTGAATTGCATGTCTCTTTTCCTTCAACATCACTTGGGTGGCATTGAGTTCATGTAGTTGCTTACCTCCGGCTTCCAAGGGGAGTTTTCGTGAAGTAACCCCTTCTTGCGGATTATACTCGGCTTTGACAAGACGTTTGCATGATTTGGGGCCGAAACCTTTTGCAGTGTTTAGCTTTGACGGTTGTCCATGCTCCATTTCAAGTTCTTGCGTTGGTCGAACAAACCCTTTGAGTGGTTGAGGCTTCCTTGCGTCAAGATTTATCAGTGAAAATACTAACCCTTTTAGTGAGTCAAAATCCTATAAGGGGGGATTTTTCTTTTGGACCGCTTTCACTAACGCTCGCAGAAGATGTTTCTTTGTTTTACTTTCCTCATCTTGATTGGATTGTTGTTCGGATTTCCTGATAGATGAGTCTTGTTTATCACTTGTAATCCCTACTTAGTATTTAGCATCGGCAAAATGAGACTCAACCTCGGTGAATGGTTATTATCAGCGAGCACTTATTTCACAACATCGTCTCGCGAATACCTGAAGTACTGGTGCCAAGTAGAAAGAACCACGCCATTCTCATGTAGCCAAGGTCGGTCGAGAAGCATGTTGCATGATGTTTTGGCATCTATGACAGGAACAATGCGGTTGATGACATATCGTCCATCAACAAGTTTATTGTTATGATGCCGAGAGCCCATTACTCCTCTTGGTTGAAGCCTTAGATCATCAGGCGACTATCTGTTAGTTCGTCCATGGGAACCCCCAACTCCTTCATTGTGCGTAATGGTAGATTATTGACCGTAGAACCTCCATCAATTAGTACGCAATTGACCTTTTGCTCATGTTTGTAAGAAGTTATAAATAATGGCATGTTATGCGGCTTGGAGCCAAGTAGTAGATCTTCATTAGTAAAAGTCATTGCTGACATGCATTCATCCGCACTAGAGGTATCTTTCTTTTCGAGTAGGTCATCCTTTTTCATTGTAGCATCGCTGTCGTGCGTGGTATTGTGTGAAGCTTTTCTGCCATTAAAAGATTAGCACTTGGTTGTCACAAGATTTGCTACCGCAAAATCCTCTTCAAAAGAAATTTTATCTTAGAGAGCCAATTGCATAACATTGTCGCTAAATACGAAGTAATCTTGTATTGCATACCCAACTAGAAAGTGGTATTTGCAATACTTTGGATCATCTATCCATCTGACTTCTTCAGCCCGCTTCATTTCAGGCAATTCAATGAGATTAGCCTCTAGTAAGTCATCAAATATCCCAGGCATATCTGAGTCAAGGAATGGGTATTGCTTCTCTTGCATTTCCTTTAAAGTTAACTTTCTTTGTGACTTCTCTTTAAGACCATTATTCTTTGAGATGCTACCATTATTTGCCTTGCTTCGGAGCTTGAAGGTTGCCACATTTACTGCCATGGATTCCTTCCTTCGAGCCTTCCAATGAGGCTTGCCTCCTTTCTTGACTTCGTGCTTTTCTTTGGTCGTAGTTCTTGAACAGATGGTCCTGCCACTCCACTTGTTTTCATATTTAACTCCATATCATGTGCTCGAGTGGCTAAGTCTTTGGTGGGTAGGATTCCCTAGAGAATATATTGAAGGCCCCAATGCATTCATTGAATGCACATCTCAATGGCGAAAACTTCAGATAGTCGATCTTTGCAATTAAGGCTCAAACTCCTCCACCTATTGATATATCAATGACTCGCTCATTCTTCCATTGACAAGAATTTGTAAGCTCAAGCATGCTGACTGTCCGTCGAGTGCTATAGAAGCAATCGACAAATTCTTGTTCTATTTGTTCCCATCATCAATTGAATCAGTCTCCAAGTCAGTATACCAGTCAAACGCATTGCCTTTCAGTGATCGAACAAACTGCTTAACTAGATTATCATCATATGTTCCAGCATTGTTTCATGTTTCAACAAAGTGAGCCATGTGCTTTTTAGGATTACCTTTGCCATCAAATTGCTGGAACTTCGGTAGTTGGTACCGTTGGCATCTTCAAGCTATCAATCCATTGAGTGTAGGGCTTGGAGTAAGTAAAGGATGATCTCGAGCTTCCCTCGATCTTGCTCTTGATGGTTCTTTTAATGATTCTTTTAGTTGGTCCACCAGAATCACTCCATCAGACGAGACCTGAAACTCTTTTGCAGGCTTATCGTTCTCAGTATAATGTTGCTTTGTGGATGCTTCTGTTCATCATGAGCCTCAACTTGTTTCCCCCTGATATGGCTTGTGTCAACATTTTCTGGCTTGTTGATGAACCTAGAAATTTGGGCATCTTGCTCTGCTTTGTGAGTCTTTCGATGGCTCTTGTCAAAATTGAAATTTGTTCTTCTATAGTTGTAACATACGTCACCATGACCGAAGGCGCATTCAATGTGAAGGAGTAGCTAGGCACGGAGCGAGGAGAGGACGGAGGAGATTTATCTTTGTCATCTTCACTTGCATGGCTAGGTGTTAAGTCCTTCTAGGCAGACTTAATGGGAGGAGTCATCTGAGAAGATTCTTTGAGTTTCTTCGACATGCGCCTCGTAGCAACACCGATACTCTTTGTACTAGAACTCAAACACTTTGATATGGCGAGTTTGGAATTCACCGTCTTTGTAGCTTTTCCTTGAGTATCCATCTAAATACTTCAGACTTTGATGAAATGAAGAGATGAGAGGTGGAGAGGTCCCACTGGGCGTGCCCAAATTTGTAAACAAATTTTCGTATTTCTAAATTTATTGAAAATAGGAAAATATTACAAATGAATTTCTTGATTTGATTGAATATTTATGGGTACAAAATCTCCATTTGGAACCTCTAATTCTTTACTCCAAGAACACTTTCACTTGAACTTGAATATTTCTTGTTAGATTTGAAGCTTTGATCTTCCGCCAAGATGAACATGTGTCTTGATAATGTTAATTCATGAGTCTTCCAACTTCTTCTCGAATTAAACGTTGAATTTGCATATTTTCGCGACAAACGCCTTAATTCTTGCCTTGAATACTGTGGATCTTCCTTGATTTGCACTTAAGAGGATTTTGAGACTTCTTGAATGCTCTCTTGCTTATGTCTAAAACTATATGTGTATGCATGTGTGTGCTGAATGAGCTTCAAGGACCTTTTTATATAGTTGTCAAAGAGGCAGAGTCGTAGTGAACTTGAACACCCTTTGTATTATCTCTTTATATAGTTTTCAAAGAGGCAGATACTATATCACACTCTTGTAAGCAAACTAGAAAGAGGAGAGTTTGATTGATTATCTTGTTATGAGATGATTGCATTGTATAATAAAATGAAATGTGTTGGAATCAAATTGATTATATTTTATATAGATTACTTGTTTTTGTCTTGTTTAGAGATATAACTAATTTACATGTATAAGTGGCACCGGTTATTTACTTATTGAGTTGTGGGCTCATTCTTTTGCTAGCCTTTTTCAGGTGTAGAATTTGTTGTATCTACTCACTGAGAGCTAGGTCCAAGTTTTGTATTCCAGTCGGTCGGGCCAGTAGGCTGTTTTCCCCTCACCCGTCAATAAAAACATAAATCAAACTTTCCGAGGTGTTTAAATATGAATTAAAACTGGGGATGACATGGGAACTAATTATAACAATTTTATTTGTGGTACTTCATAGATATATGTATAATCTTGTGGATGAAAATATAAATGTGCTTGTTGTTGTGATGAGATTATGTAAGTATATTCACCCAGTAGTGGATTGGTGTATCTATATATATAAATAGGATTTTTTCAAGTCTGACATTTAGGTGATGTACAGTCGTAGTGCCTTCGGAGGTGCTACACTGAGTCACAATAGTTGTAAGCCTATCTATGATTATCATTAGGGTGAACCAAGGTGTCATAGACTTACTTTGAGAAATTTCATCTCCTATCACGTGGTTAATTTCAAGTATTGAATTAATTTATAGGTCAATGATATTAGTTATATCAAGATATATTTCATCCAAAAAGTAAATCAAAATGGTACAAAGATCAAATTAACTAGTGTAGTTAATTCATTTCTTGTGCTTAATTATTTCAAGGAGTTGAATTCATTTGAAAATTATTTATTTTGATTAAATTAGCCATATCTAGTTGAATTAATTAATTGAATCAATTAAATTGGGTCTTGACTGAAGGACAAGCGGATCCGCCCGGGAGCGCGAGCGGAAGCGAGAAAGGCGAGAAAACGTGCACAAATTTAAATCAAATTTAAATATACGAATCCTGAGGGGTGTACCCTTGGGTGCTCAACCGGGCGTTCGATGTAGGATGTGTAAATATTAAAACATATATTTAAACACATAGGGCATAGATATACAAATGAAATCAATCAAAGTGTAATAAACCGTTACCTTTGATTGTTTAGCGTATGCTCCCGGCTACTAGCGTTGTTCCTTCTCCGGAATGCTCACGAAATCCAAACGTATGGATTCTCCAAAGGTGATCCACACCACACCGGAAGAAACACACGTTCTTCTTGCTAGAAAAGAACGGGTTTAGGAAGGAATCGGTTTAAGAGAAGAACACTATGAATTAGTGTTCTCTTAAACTTACTTTGTTCTTCTTCTTGATTCAAAATCAAGTGAAGAACACAAGTGTAAGAGAGGGAGGGAGCACGAAATTTTGAGAGAGAGGAGAGGATTTTTGTCTTCTCTTTTTCCTAGAAAAAGATGAATAATGAATCACACATGCTTGGTGTTGTATATTCTAATATATATACATAATTAATGTGATTATTGGAATGTGTCTAGGTTCATCCAAGGATGTCTAGATTCATTCCAATCAATCACCATCAATTCTTCAATCAAGCCTACCAAAATTTATGGTATGATCAAATCATACCAAAAGGGAAGAGCTTGATTGGAGTTGATTTGTCTCTTTCCAAAAGAGATAAGTCAACATACCACCTAGCATGAAACATGGCTGATTTTGCTTCCTCCAAGGGAGCATGTCGGCCATGTTTATTTAAGGGAAGAAGTCCAACTTCTTCCTATTCCAAATTAGGAATTATTTCTCCTCTCGGGTATAATTTAACGGACCGGGTTTTATCGTAATCCAATTACGACGAACCCAATATTAAATCCAATTTAATGTCCACTTAAATTATTCCCATTGATCTTTTAATCCAATTAAGAGATCCAACGTCTCAACATCTCAACTTTCCATATTTAATCGAAAATCCAATTTATCGATTAAATGAAAGCCCGATACAATATCGGCCCGTCCATCCAATGGACTTTCCCTTAAGTAATCCAATTACTTATTTTATCCTTCGAGATTGACTCCAAGTCGATCTCTCAACCTCCTCGGTGATTTGTGTGTGACCCTTCAGGTTCACCCTCAGCTAGACTTGGGCCTGTGTCCCACAAGAGCCCGTTACCATGGGTGGTCGTCTAGCAACGGTCCATGGCACTAGAGACTAGGTGAATTGGCGTGAACATTTAGGCGCCGATTCCGTACGGGTACGATCCTTCCATCTACCGTCTCCCGGCCTTAGTCTAGGGTATGGAATTAGGCGTCGGTTCCCATCCTTGACTAGGCATCTATGCTTAATACTCGAGACCACGTATGCTTCATTGTGTCGACACAGGAAACCATTCCCTGTTCGACCAACCACTGTGGCCACAGCTTCAAACAGCATGAACGTGTCTCCGAGTGCATAGGAGATACCTCTGTCACATACTGACAGGGGACGGATCCTGTTCTTGGAATCCACCGTCCTCGCTACACATTCCGACTGCACTGGACAAGGCTTATAATGATCATCTTACAGAATGATCACCTCTCGCCAGATCCAAGATACAGCCGTCCTGTGCACGTGACTGCCATGATTCCTCAAGTCTGAGGATTACTCCCGTACTATCGGAACCGGGGAATCCAATCATACCGACCAAGCCTCCAAGGCTTCCATATGATGATCCCCGCGAGTCAGTCCAGTCGGTTCGACCCCAGTCGACCAACCCATCAAGATCGTGTAGGCGTCCCACGCCTGTCGCCGATGAAACACGGCACTCATCCAATTAACACGACTCTTGACGCAAGTCTCAATAGGACTCTCGATGCCCTGTCTCGAGGTCCTCGACTTGGAACGTTTCAGACCCAACTCTTAATCAGTTGGTTTCATGACCACCATCCAATGCGTGGCCCAACTGCACGAGTTGTTATCCATGGTCTGTGGGCTTTGTTGCGATATAAGTTAAACACCGTTTTAACAAATGTAAGATGAGCGCAACAAAGGATGTACCATTGGTGACGAACACTCATCTTATTCATCACATAATAATATTACATTTACATCAAGTTGTCAGATAGGTTACAAATCGCCAAACCTATTGGCTTTTCTGGTCACCTATTCTAACAATCTCCCACTTGACCTAAAGTCAATCACCCATTGGCCTCAAACCTCTTATTCAGATGGTGAGTATGGGCAACTTGCGACATGGGCTTAGCAAGTGGATCTGCTATGTTTTCTGCGGAGCTGACTCGGCCCAACCGAACGTCAGTCCTGCTATCCATCTCTCTAAGCAGATGGTAGCGTCTAAGAATATGCTTGGATCGTGATGAGATCTCGGTTCCTTTGCTAACGCTATCGCCCCGTTGTTATCATGAAAGATAATTACAGGCTTAGCAATGCTAGGTACTACATCCAACCCTTGGATGTAGCTCATCAACCAAACCACTCCTTAGCAGCTTCCAAAGCCGCTATGTATTCAAAACTCTATGGTGGAGTCCGTCGTGGTAGCCTACTTGGAACTCTTCCAAGTAACCACGCCACCATTTAGTCTAAATACAAAACCATACTGAGACTTGGCATCATTGTCATCCGACTGGAAGATAGTGTCGCTATTAGCCTTCCAGTATCAACTCTCCACTGCCGTAGATCAAGAACATGTCCTTAGTCCTTTTTCAGGTACTTCAGGATAGTCTTGACTGCACTCCAGTGTACCTCCCGGCACACGACTGATATCGACTTGTTACGCTCAAAGCGAAAGCCACATCAGGTCTAGTGCATTGAACATCATACTGTATGCTGCCTACGGCTGAAGCATAGG
The DNA here is from genome assembly GCA_034509735.1 of Sesamum alatum. Taxonomy (NCBI): domain Eukaryota; kingdom Viridiplantae; phylum Streptophyta; class Magnoliopsida; order Lamiales; family Pedaliaceae; genus Sesamum; species Sesamum alatum. The sequence continues at coordinate 1,490,216 of JACGWO010000013.1, forward strand.
GGATGTCCAACATCCGTTTAAGCTCCTCATCAGTCTTAGGAGACTGCTTCTTGGATAACTTAATTCCATACCTCATAGGAAGGAATCCTCATTTTGAGTTCTCCATCTTGAATCTCTTCAAGACTTTCTCAATGTACGAGGACTGGGCCATTCCTAACATCCTTCTAGATCTATCCCTGTAGATCTTGATGCCAAGGATGTAGGATGCCTCGCCCATATCCTTCATGGAGAATTGCGTTGACAACCAAGCTTTAGTGGTACCCAACATCTTAGCATCATTCCCAATGAGCAAGATGTCCTCCACGTAAAGCACCAAAAACACAACTGAGCTCCCACTGATCTTCTTGTATACACAAGGATCGGACTCGTTCTTGATGAAATCATATCCCCGTATGACTTCATCAAAACGTATGTTCCAGCTTCGGGTTTAACCCTTTTTGGTGGATCTGCTCGGGTCCAAACCTTGTTTGTACCCATCGAGTCCATCTCGGATTTCATGGCCTCAAGCCACTTGTCCGAATCGATGTCCGACATCGCTTCTCCGTATGTCTTTGGATCATTATCCAACTGACCGGTCAGGCCCAGAAATCCATACCTATCAGGTACATGGGATACTCTGGCCGACCTACGGAGGACTGGAACAATATCAGTGGGAACCACTGGCTCAAATGTCACTGCCGCCTCATGGGGTATCTCACTTGATTCCTCAAGGAGTACCTCATCGCATCGACTATCCGATGGAAAACCCTTTTCCAAGAACACTGCGTTTCACGAGATAAAAAACCTTTTGCTCGGAGGGATCATAGAAATAATACCCCGCAGTTTCTTTCGGATAGCCGATGAACCTGCATAAACTAGACCTCGAGTCCAGTTTATCTCCCACTAATCTCTTGACATATGCGGGGCAACCCCACACTTTCAAGTATTTGTAGGAGGCAGGCTTGCCATGCCATATCTCATATGGCGTCTGGGATACCCTTTTAGATGGCGCCAAGTTCAAAACTTTGGCCGCCGTTTCAAGAGCGTATCCCCAGAAGGAAAGGGGTAGTTCGGTAAAACTCATCATGGATCGGACCATGTCCAACAAGGTCCGATTCCTCCTTTTAGACACACCATTAAGCTGCGGTGTTCCAGGAGGGGTCCACTGAGAGAGAATCTCTTTCTCTTTTAGATAATCAGTAAACTCACCACTCAAATACTCTACACCTCGGTCCGACCGAAGGGCTTTGATCTTTCAACCGGTTTGGTTCTCTACTTCAAGTCTGTATTCCTTAAACCTTCAAAAGGCTTCAGACTTGTACCTCATCAGGTAAACATAACCATACCGTGAGTGATCATCGGTAAAGGTTATGAAGTACGAGTACCCACCTCTAGCCTGAGTATTTAGTGGACCACAGACATCTGTATGGATCAAATCCAACAGACCACTGGCTAGCGTACTTTGTCCAATAAAGGGTTTCTTGGTCATCTTTCCCTTTAGACAGGATTCGCAGGTCGGTAGGTTGTCCAAATCGTCTATTTCTAGACTCTTTGAGTCCACCAACCTTCTTATTGTTAGAATAGGTGACCATGTAAGCCAATTTTGGCAGGAATATGTAACCTATGTCTAGACAATTTCAGGTGTTTGATAAATCATTAATGAATAAAGAAGTGAATTTCATTTGGCATCACTTTGTTTGTGTTCACTTATATTTGTTTTCCATATCTGTTCACTACGCAAACAAGCCACGGACTGAGAATCAATTTCGGGGACTGGGACTACGCTTGGAGGTAGGTCCATGGAATCAGTCTTCCGAATCAGTCCGGAAATCTACAAGTCAAGGAATCCCGAAAATGGGTACCGGGATTCCATTTGAGACTTGCACTAAGCACCTGCTGTCGTGTTTCATCGAAGGGTGACGAGGGTCGTCTAAGCAGTGTTAGTGGGTTAGCATGCTAGGACGCAGCTGACTGAGGTGACTCGCGGGAACCGTCTTACGGAGGACCTTGAGTATGGTCAGCAAGGTATGACGTGTATTCCCGGTTCCAACGGTACAGGCCAAGTCCTTTGACTTGAGGAATTGCTCAGTTTACCTGTACGTTAGGGCTGTATCTTAGATATGGTGAGAGATTGCCAGAATTCTCTTTGGTAGTCATAAGCCATGTCTAGTACAGTTCTGGTGTACAAAGTGATAATAGTTTCCAAGAAAGGATCTGTCTCCTGCCAATAGGTATTGACAGTTGAGTCTCATGTATGCTCTGTGTCTTGTCCCTAAAATCTGTGGCCACAGTAACTGAACAGAAGGGAAGGATTCCCTTGCGGCGTTTAGTGAGGACAGACCGACACTTAGGTCCAAAATGGGTACCTGCATTATCCGTGCCCTAGACTCTAAGTGATGAGACCGAAGACAGAAGGACAAGTGTACTGTTAGAGCCTAAATGTTCATCCCTGAATATTTCACCTAGTCTCTAGTGCCATGGACCGTTGCTAGATGGCCACCCATGGTAACGGAAGGATTCTAGGAATCCGACCAAGTCTAGCTGAAAGGTGAACCTAAAGAGTCACACACTATCCACACACATTTAGATATTTAATTAGGAATTAAATATTGGAGTGAAGGAATGATTAAATTGGATTTAATCGGGTCCTTTATTTTTTTGGAGAAATAATTCCTTCTATTAGATATAAGGAATTAAATTGATAAATTAGATTTATCAAAGGGATTTATTTAATGGGCTTAAATAATATTTATATTTATTTTAGCCTCTTGGAAATATTTAAATAGGTTTTAAATATTCCATTAAATTAAATTAAATCAACGGTGAGATGAATGGGAGAGATGGATGGCTAGGATTGTTTTGACTAGGTCAAAACACTACTTTGACTAGGTCAAAATCCTAGTCAAAATAGAGTTCTTGAAAGAGGAGTTTAAAGAGGATTAGACTCCTCTTCTATATAAACACCTAGCATCCTACAGGTTGAAGGATGATGAAACTCCACACACACACTACAACACACACACACGGATTCTCTCTCCCTCTCTCTCGTCCGATTCTCTCTCCCTCTCCAAGAAATATTTTCTTGGTTCTTTTTGTTCTTGGAACATTAAGAACTTGATGAATCAATACCATTAATCAATAATGTGTTATTGATTCATCCACTCCAAAAAACATAAACTTGTTCGTTGCTAGCACGACGTGCAAGATACGTGGGTGGATCGTGTGTCACGATTTAGAGGGTCTCAAAGACGAGATCTTGGTGCAAAACGGGAAACAACGCTTGTAGCCGTTGAAGACGAAAACGACAACGGGTAGGTCTCGTTTTAATTTTTCGTCCTCTCTTTAATTTCCAACCCTATGGCCTCCATGATTTATTTTGTGTTATTCGTTCATGAGATACACCGAACGCCCGGGAAATTTCAAAGGCACACCCTTTGAAACGTGTTTTAATTTAAAAGCATGTTTAAATTCCATATTTAATTTTAATTATACCGCGCTTCCGCATTCGCGCTTTTCCCGGGACGATCCACAATTTCTTTCAGTGGTATCAGAGCCCGGTTCGGTGTATAGGCCTAGGGTTTATGTCCGTTTTAAGCATGAAACGTGATTTAGCATGTTTTAATTGAATCTTGAATTTCTTGATTATTAAAGCATGTTATTTTATTGCTTTTAATTCGTGTGAATTTATGAATGTTGGTGTTTTTCTGTTTTTCTTGGGAAACGGGATGGGAAATTAATCTGAAAAACGAGAGAAAACGCCACAGCCGGCCAGCCGGGAAGGCTGGCCGCGCGCAGCCGAGCACTGCCGGTAGGGCACACGCGCGCAGGCATGGGAAGCCTGCGCGCGCGCGCGCACTGCCGGCCGCGCAGGGGCAGCGCGCAGCCAGGATGGCTGCGCGCGAGCGTGCGCGCATGGAAGCGCCTCCAGGCGCGCGCGCGGGTAGACAAAGGAGTCTGCGCGCGCGCGCCCGGCAGGGACGCCCATGCGCGCGCGCGCGCAAGGCTGACGGGCGGGGAGCCCGCGCGCGGACGGGCACCAGGCGCGCCGCCAGGCGCGCGCGCACGCAGACGGAGGCGTCTGCGCGCGCGCGCCCGGCAGGCACGCCCAGTGCGCGTCTGCGCGCGCGCTCTGCGCACAGCACAGGCACATGGCCGGCGGCCAGCAAGCCAGCGCGCGCAAGGAAGAGATGCCTGCGCGCGCGTCGGCCTGCCGATGCGCTAGGCCGTGCAGTGCGCTGTCGGTCAGGCACGCGCGCAAGCAGGCAGGGGCCTGCGCGCGCGCGCCCGGCCAGGCAGCGCCTGCGCGCGCGGCCGGTGGCTGGCTGCCGCAGGCGCAGGCGGCCGGTGGCTGTGAAGCTAGGGTTTTGAAACCCTAGTGTTATTTTATTTTAAATTAATTTTCAGTTTTAATTTTGAATTAATTCTGAAAAATCATTTTTTTTTTTGGTTCAATTTTCCTAAGTTCCTAAAGACATTATTTTAGGAGTAAAATAAATTGGATTTGGAATCCCGGGGTTATTTTACTTAAGATAATGAGGAAAGGTTTTCCTAAAACGAGAAAAAAGATTAATATTACCAATATTTATATTTTTTATTTTCACACGTTGCGCACATGTTCATTTATTTTCATCTTGGATTAATATGATTGGAAATCATGTGTTGTTGGAATATTATGATTATGTGATTGGATCATATAATTACGTGTGTTGGATGGAAATGGATGATCACGAGCCCTAGACCGAATGTATGGTTTAATTTTCTGTTGGGCCTGTGTGCCTCTTTAACTGCTTTCTCCTTCTCTCTTTCTAGTGCCTTGGAATAATAAGGCTTTTTACCTCCCTCCTTATGTACTCCCCCCGGGTTTTCGCTGGGGTTTCTATTTTTTAATTTGTAATGAGAGTAGACTAGGAGTGAGGTTTCTTTTTTGTAATTGGTGGAGAAGAAGGAAGGACCACATGGAGAGCCCAGACCGGAGGTCCCTTGGAGTTTTCCATGAAGTGAAGAAAGAAAAAAGAGACCAAGGCCCATCAGCATGATGATTGGGTTACTATTATTGTAATAGTATAGGACCAACCCTAGATTGACCATAGATCCACTGCGGGCTCAGTGGATCGCATAGGATTCGGGCTCGTGATCATCCAACAGGGGCGTGCTAGGCTTTAATTTTGCATGTGGTTATTGTGATGGATGAATGGGTTTTTATTTATCATATAACTGTTATGGATGGATTTTATTTATGCATTATGGATGGATGTATGCATATATATTATGAGATCTCGGTCATTCACTACTCTCACATTGGTTGGACCAATGTTGAAATATTAGACCCTAGATAAAGTGGACATGAACTCTAGGAGTTTGTCCATGCCTTCCAATCCATGGCACAGTGAGGAAGCTGTTTTAGGTCAATAACGTGGTCTCACGAGTCGTGGCACGTTATTGTACTTAATAGAAGCTGCACTATGTCATGAACGAAAATGGGCTGCTGTTACCTGTCTCACGAGTCGTGGGGGTACCAGTGGGTCTGTGGCTCGGTCGATTGGGTCGCGTCTAACGCCCAATTAGCATGATTCGCTTGGAGTCCTCGGGATCATGCGAAAAGGGTGAGGCAATAATCTTGGGAATCTCGTGGAACGAGAATGGTATGGAATACCTCCCACAGGATCTTTTCCATGCGAATCGTAAAAGCGGGGTGTGGGAAAAATCGCTGTGGATCCCAAGCCCACTAGGAAAGGATTTCCCGAAAATCACGTTTGAGAGTACCGTGTTTTCGTATAAATAGTGGGAGGATTAAATGACTAAAGACCAAGCATTTAATTATTTCATCAAACCACCGTCTTTATTTTCTGCTGATCGCGCGTTGTTTTCTAAATGTAGATTTTAAAATGTCTAAGAACCCACTATCAACCATTCTTGAGACAAACAAATTCAATGGAACAAATTACAACGACTGGTTGTGCAATCTCAGGATAGTCCTAGATTATGAGAACCAAGGCTACGTCATGGACGAGCCTCTCCTAGGACCTTGCCGGAAGGATCCACGCCAGAAGAACGTGAGACATTCGAGACTTAGCATAAGGATAACCGGAAGGTCCGTAGCGTCATACTTGCTTCGATGACCAATGAGATTCAGAAGCAATATGAAAGGCTAGACGATGTCCCTTCCATTATGGCTCGCCTCAAGGATTGCTATGCAGTCCCGGACCGGCATACTAGGTATGTCGCGACCAAGGCATTCTTTGGAACTAAAATGACAGAAGGATCCTCTGTAAAAGAGCATGGGGTTAAAATGCTTACCCTAGTGGGAAAAGCTCGAGACCTAAAGGCAGGTCTCGATAACGAAACGTACATAGATGTGATCCTTCAGTCACTCCCACCCTCCTTCGACCAATTTATCGTCAACTACAACATGAATGCACTTGAGAAGGGTATTCATGAGTTGATCAATATGTTGGTGCAATACGAGGCAACGACTAAGAAGTCCACGCCTTCGGTATTGTTTGGAGGTGCTTCAACTTCCAAGACGAAAGGCAAGGGTGCCGGACGTTGGAAAAAAGAAGAAGGGGAAGGGAAAAGCCGTCATAGCAGCTACGAACACTCAGAGTGTTCCCATTGCCAAAGAGGGAAAGGCAAAGGAAAGGGAAAGGTTGTCTCCAAGCAACAGTCAAAGGCATATGACATATGTATCAACTGACGTGAGAAAGGGCATTGGAAGAGAGAGTGCCCCAAACTCTTCTCAAACCAAGGTATATATGTGATTGAGGTTAATATGGTCACTAATTCTGCCTCTTGGGTATTGGATACCGGCTGTGGAGCTCACATTTGCAATGATTTGCAGGTGCTGAAAAGAAGCAGAAAACTAAGTAGCGGGGACATGATCCTGAAGCTTGGAAATGGCAAGGCCATCTCGGCAGAAGCAGTAGGATCCGCCACTTTAGTGATTAGTGATACCATTAGCATAGAATTAGAGCAGGTTTATTTTGTACCTAGTATGATTAAGAACATCATTTCCATTCCATTGTTGGACAATAGTGGTTATGAGTTCAGAATCAATAAAAATTGCTTTTATTTGATGAGGTGTGGAATTGCTCATCTACTTGGTACATTGCACAACGGGCTCTATATCTTGCAACAAACGAATTTCGTTCTTAACGCTCAACACAAACGGAAATTAGATAATAACGGGAACGCACGTCTGTGGCACGCTAGGCTAGGTCACATATCCCAAGATAGGATGAAAAGGTTGGTAGACTCAAAGAACCTAGAGGTTGGGGACTTGAGCGATCTACCAACTTGTGAATCTTGTCTAAGAGGGAAAATGACCAAGAAGCCCTTTGTAGGTCAAAAGCAGGCTTGCCACGGGTCTGTTGGACTTGGTCCATACAGACGTATGTGGACCACTAAGGACGCAGGCTCGAGGTGG